>VNJV01014503.1:0-10577 GCA_008042635.1 Drosophila nikananu | reverse complement strand
TGGGTTCCCAGCCACCAGGGCATCGATGGCAACGAGACGGCCGACGAACTTGCAAAGGAAGGCGTAGGACTGCCGATTGAAAGAATAGAAAACGTTCCTGTCTCCCTAAGAACGCTCCAAAGCGAGCTAGAGAGACGGGCAGACACTCGAGTCAACAGCAGGTGGAGGAGAAATTCCACAACCTGCAAAACATCAAAAATCATGTGCAAGGAGCGCAACGAAAAACTCAGTCACTACGTGCTGCATCTTCCAAGGAAAGATTGCAGACTGTTAGTGGGAATTCTCACAGGCCACTGCCTAGCTGCGGCACATGCAGTTAAGCTGGGTATTACTGAAAACGCCAAATGCCGGAAATGTGATGAATCCGAGGCAACTGAAACCTTGGAGCATCTCATTTGCAAATGTCCGGCCCTAGCAAGGGCAAGAACAAAATACCTAGGCGCTCCGGTTATGGCATCGTTAGAAGATGCCTCCAGAAAGAAGCCAGGTGAACTACTTGCCTTCGCGAAAAACACCTCGATCCTTAAAGATTTCGAAAATCGCGTGAACACTCTCTAGGTCCAGTCAGAAACTTTCGGACAGCTAAGGGCCATATTGGCCTATGCGCGGCCCCGTGAGGGTCTTCCGACATAACCTAACCTAACCTAATGTATGATGGGTGGTAAAGTGAGTTTCTGAGCAGTTGGTGAGAAATACGAGTGCAAATTGGTTGATGAATTTAAATAATGTGGTTCGCCTTATGCTGTTGGTTTGCGAGCCCCAGCTCCTGTGCCAGCTATTAAAATCTCCAGTTATTAGTAGGGGTAGTTGTAAGTTTTCGCATATATTTCTGAGGTTTTGTATTGTAAAAGATTTTTGTGAGATAGTGTATGGTTGATTGGAATAGGTATATTTTGATTAGAGTGTAGGTGTGTTTCTTGTATGGATATTATTTTGGGGCTGTGTTTTTGTATAAGAATTTGCAATTGGCTGTAGTTTTTAATGTATCCTTTCACATTTTACTGTATTACTTTAAGAATTTTTTTGTTTTCTTTATTAAATAATTAAGGTTTTGTTGTTGATCGAGTTTGTTGAGATAAGGGGTTCTACTTACGAGGCCGAAATTTTGGCCTATTTTCAAAAATTAATTGTGAGAAAACTGTACAAGATAATGACATAATTCTTTATTATTACTTTTAGACATCTTTAAACGGGATATTCTAAGGGTGTCCAGCAGGTCATTCGTGGATTATATAGGGTCAAAGTGGGGTCATCAAAATTTTATGGGTCATTTTTCTGGTATCATAACTACCCTTCAACTTGGCCGAATTGAAAAAAATTAATTTTATTTATATTCCGTTTTACGTTTTCTATGCCTCTCCAAGTACGTTTTTTTTAATTAAAAATTGTTTTTATAATTTTTTTTTTTAAATTTCCATTTTTAACCATGTTTTTTCACCTGTTGGAGGGTGTAAAAATTAAACCAAAAAAAAATCGTACTTGGAGAAGCATAGAGAATTGTTTGATAAAGAAGTGTGGAACAAATTGGTTCGATCCGATGAAAATTACTGGTAGAAGTGATACCAGAAAGTTTCAAAAAGGCGATTTTCGGGAAAACGCGTTTAAAGAAAGGGGAAATGGTAGAAACATATGGAGGCGGCTATCTTTCGGGCTTCGTTTACCCATGAAGAAATGCGAATTTTACCAAACCCTTTATATGGCGTATTCCTCAGATCCTGTAGTATTTAAAAAAAAAAAAAAATTGTAAGTAGAAGACCCCCTTAAGTGATTGTAGTGTAATTCCTAAAAAATATTTCATCATCCATTCCTACAAGAATTCCCTAAAAACAGCCTTTCTGGCGCAACCTACATAGTACCATTGCATCATCTTTTTACATGTACACACTAATACTAATATAACTTAGACATGTATAAAAGGAGCCAGACAATACCAAATAAATTCATTCGCATTATACCCGCAACCCGATCGTGTCATCTTTTGAGTGAAACACAACATATTCTGGCGACGAGTGATAAAAAAGAAAATTGCCGCAAAAAATTTCATTTTGTGTAATTCGTGTCGATAGTCTTAAATCATTAGAGATCGAACGGAGTGAAAAGTGACAATGACAGACAATCAAATCAATTTTGAAGCATTGTTGGCTCAACAGCAACAATTCGCGGAACAGTTAATGCAAGCACAACAAACATGGATGGAATCCTTCATCACACAAAGAGTTGGCGTAAGCAACAAAGACAGATCGGGAGAACAATCAGTTTGTCCGCCGTTTTCAAATTTTAACAAAGACCTACAAAATTGGGAAACGTATCTCCAACAATTAACTCAGCACTTCGCCGCGTACTCAGTGCAATCCGCGGATAAGAAAAAAGCGTATTTTTTATCGTGGGTAGGCACATACGCGTTTGAACTTGTTAAAAATCTGTTCGGTAGCGAAAATTTGGACCAACAGACATATATACAAATCACGGAAAAATTAACAGAGCACTTCAAACAAAAACGCCATATTGTTGCTGCTCGATATGAATTTTTCAAACGTCAAATGCGGGACTCACAAACACATAAGGAATGGGTCGCCGATTTACGTGGAATCGCTCGTGAGTGTCAATTCGTTTGCCAATCTGATGGATGTTCATTAAATTACGTTAATGAAATGATCCGCGATCAAATAATTGTGCATACTCCGTTCGACGCAATTCGCACAGCCGCGTTGCAGAAACTACAGCCGTCGCTCGAAGACGTCCTCTCTATTGCCGAAACATATGAGGCAACAACAAAAACAGTGTCTGTTATTAAAGATAATGGAAGAAAAACGCTTGATATGAACGCGGTTTACGCGCGAAACGTAATGGTAAACCCAAGAAACGCCTGTTACTCTTATTTCTCAACTCGCGATATCGTTGAAAATAAGAAGTCGACAAAGAGCAGGTCGGCTCTGCTGACCGTGACAGCGAGAGAGCCAGCTCTTGCTCACCCTCTCTGCTCTCCCCAACTCCTGCATCATGGAGCTACCAATGTCAAACCCCACCATCGCCGGCTTCGATGAATGAAGCTCTAACAACTAGCAGTGCTACAATTTCTGCAGTCGCAGCAAAAGCACCACCAATAATTAACCCAACTACCAATATTGCGAATTCGGTGCCAACGGCTGCACAGCAAAATAAAATGGCAACATAAACAAACAGTAAGCTTCGATAATAAGAAATAAGAAATAAGATTGGGACCCCAAATTACCCTTTTTTTTATTTGATATATATTTGTATTATTTACCTGAATAAAAGTTTACTTGGTTGAAAAGCGACAATAATGAGACACATCATGAGCCATATTCGGTCGGTCCACTCAGCACTTGGATTTTTTGTAGATTGGCGTATGCATTGGATAAATATTTCATCCCTTAACTCTTCTCTTTCAATACCCAATCCAATAATATATTGAATAATCTGCAACTCTCGCTCTGTGTTCAGTTCCCCGCGCATATATTTCCAAAGTTCCTGAAAATAATAAATTTAAAATTAAATATAAAAACTAGCAAAAAAATATCCTTCTAAAATTCATATTCCTTCTATAGTTTAACACATATTCTATGATATACAAAATAATTCATACCAAACAAAGAATTATGGTTTTCGTTAGGATCGAAATAGTTTAGAATTTTATAGGCATCTAATTTGATTACTTGTTTTTATAGGTTTCATGAGGCCCTCTCTCGAGCCAATTAGAGCTATGCTCCGTTTTGATCCACACCCTCTGTTTTCTTGTAGTGGCTAGTCATGTTTAGTACCATCCCGAATCGATGAGAAAAGCAAGGATAGCTGCAATCTTGTGCTTCCCTGCTTCTCCCAGCGATTCTAGCTGGAAGGCACCGAATTGACCCATTCTTTTGTTGTTTAAAACTGGACTGTGACAGAGCAGATGCTCTGGCGTCTCCTGTTCAGCTGATTCTTTGCAGCTTCTGCAACTTATATATAGGGCAGCCCCATCTTCATTGCATGCGATCCTTTTGCCCAATGACCGGCGGAGACTTCTGTTATCCTACTGATATACTACTTGTTATAGAATATCAGTTCTTTAATGCGTTTGTTGTCGAAGTTCGGCCAACATCGATTTGGTTCAGACTCGTCCTTACCCATTCTTTGGTGGCCTGACCTTTGAAATAGTCATGGATCGCGATCCTGCTATGTCCTGCTATGTCGTTGTGCCCTGGCACCCATGTTATTCTAACGGCGGTGAGTTCAGCAAGTTCGTTTAAGGCTCCCCTGCTCTCTGAAAGCTACTAGAGATTATTGTTATTTGGTATTGTTAAGGCCTCGCTGATTTGAAAATCTGGCTAGTACCTCAGCCTGAATGTGGGATTTTCTCAGCGAAAATCCCAGCCCCCACACCGCAGCTCATCCTGGAGCCATCGATGTAGAGTGCTACCTCATCTTGTTCGGTTACTCTGTGGTATGTGCACATATAAACGATAAAAATAACAAAAATAAAGTCATAAGTAAATAAAGTAAAGAGTCGCCGGTGCATATGAAACATGAGCACCCACTTGGCGAAATGCGGAGTCAGCGTTCCCACGCAGGCCAAAGACATGGGCGCATATAACATACCTTCCCGTATAGAAATATATATATGAAATATATATAATAAAACCACACTATTAAATAAAGAACATTCGGATTTACCAATCTTGCTCCGAGCAATTAATAAGAAACATAAATACTATCAATGATATGTTGTACTTCAACTCTAAGACTAACCGTATTAATAAAACTAAGAAAGAAACTAGGAGTTCCAACAAGAACTGATTTTTCATCTTAGGAGAGGCTCAGAGACCCAAAAGAAACCAAACAAATTCCCATATGTAAATTGGTGTAAAATAAGCGGTTATACCTTCTACCTCACAGATCATCTGGATGGTAAAGCCGACGGTGAAACCGGCATTTCACCAAAGGTTTGCAACAAATTACTTGCAAGCCACGTCCATAAAAGCGCAGTAAGAAAACGGCAACCATTGCATTGCCGCTGTCTACAGTCCTCTGAAGGGTTAATTCATGGATTTCAACAACACACTTGCGGATCGTTTCATATCTGCAGAAGTCTAAAAAACTAAACATACACAATGGGGATCACGCCTCGTGACTCCCAAGGGAAGGCAACTGTATAATGCACTTATAAACGTGAGCAATAAATTGGACTGATTGATTGCGCGGTGACAATAAAAATCCCACGCGATCTCAACATACAACTGGCCATTCTTAATAATCCTTCTTCAAAGCCCAGAATTTACGGATCAGCGCTACAGGCTGACATCGCACAGTGAGCTCACTCCCCAGCTCAATATCGAAGCGGACATCGCCAGCTCAACCGCCCATCTGAATGAGTTATAAGTCACAGCAGCCAAGATATTAACACCATACCGGAAGAATCTTTTGTGAGGGCTCACCCAAATATAAGCTTTCCGAGTAAAACCGTCTCCCCGATAAAAAATTATTCAGGTTGCTGGGCCCGCAGCGACAAAGACAGAGCAGAAACGAAGTCCTGGGCCAGGATTTGTCTCAGTCCTGCCAATGTCAACCACACAACCTTCGTAGGTTACAAGGACGCAAAGTGGGCTAGCGAGGGTGCCGACCGGGTAAATTCTCCCTTTCTAGGGCTGACCTGCTTGCCGCTTGACAGAGGCAGAATTTTGCACATTTTCAGTTGTGGAGGAAATCTCCCCGACTAAAACAAGCTCGTTTCGCCGCCTGGGGGCGGGCAGAGAATAGGAGGAAAAAAAAGCGCCGGCGTCGGTCGCTCAAATCTTCCCCAACAACCGGCAGAAATACGCTCGCACTACGGTCAGTCTAAGAGCGAAGGAGAGTAGAAGGAAGGAGGGAAAGCGGGAAAAACGCCGGCGCCAGCTGCCCTCCAGAGGCTCGGCCACCCTTTGCTACAAACCGTTGCGAAATTCCCAACAACGCGTTCGGGCAGAGGAGAGGCTCGTGGTGGAAGCCCGAAATAGCTGGTTGCCCTGGGTGAGGAGACGGTGACCCGGAGGACGGGAGAGGGGGAACTAAGACCGGTTTCATCACCGATGAAAGGACAGAGAAGAGTTTCATTTCCAAATCATAATTTATTTCACTATCTTCTAGTCCCTAGTGCCGAGGCGAAGGGTACTCAGCGCTTACATGTAGTGTGCCTGGGGCCATGTTGGAGCGCAGTCATCTTCCATCTTAACTACAGCTGGAACCACGAAATCTCGTCTTATTGTTGATCACGACTTGCACGTTTTCTATCCCGTAGCTCATTAAAACATCATTCCCTTTCTTGACCTATATTTGCCCAAAAACGCCGTCGTTGACGTCGCTGCCGCGGCCTGCAATCGCTGGGCAGCGGCGGGGGCTCGGCTGTAACTGCTGCAATCGCTGGCGCTTGCGCAGCTTACGAGGGTTCTCTCGAGTTCGCGTTCTTTCGAGTTCAGCTGCAGTTGTTCGGTGGCAGTGGCGAACTCGCTGGCGCTTAGAGCGGCTCTCCAGGGCTTGGCTACAGCGGCGGCGCGGCCGCTTTGGCTTGCCCTATGTATGTTATCGCTGACGCTCGGAGCGGCTTCAGGGAAAAACAAGGAACTATCGTCCAAGTTTACAAAATAACATCAAAGATTTGCCAGCCTTCGAGCAAAGAGCATATTGCTGCGCGAAATTCCTCGATGTATCTCAAACATTCGACCGAGTCAGGCTCAAAGGTCTTAAGCATAAAATTAAAACACATTGGTCTGGGTACATTCATAAACTACTTGAGTCGTACCTCTACAAAAGAGCTTTCGCAGTGGGGTGAAACATAATAATATCCGAAAACTACACAATCAAAGCTAGAGTCCCATATGGAAGCGCACTTGGGCCAACTCCTTTCCTACTTCATCTTTATAAACCGGATATTCCCCAAAAATAAAATCCAGCAGCCTCAACAGGATTATAAACGAACGATCCCCTTGTGTCTTGACAACAAGGTGCTGCTCTATAACAACACTTTTATATCAATCTGGACGTATTGCTCCCAGCTTTGGGGGAATGCCAGCAGAACCAACATTGATTCAATCAAATATTCTGAGAACTATCTCTGGGGCAGCGTTGTATTATAAGATCCTACTGTCGCCAACTAAAGTGTCCAGATCATCCATTAAATTGTATTATTATAAATTATTATATCTTCGTTTTCCTCTACGCTTTCTATCTTAATGTACCATATTATATTTAAAATATTTTAACAAAACCTGGTCTCCTATTTTTAGTTGAATATCTTTAACTTTCCTATCATATATGTTCCCCTTCAGGGTATTATAATTTTAGTCAGAAGTTTTCAACTCAGTGAAGGAGACATTTCCGACCATATGAAGTATATTTATTCTGTTCTACGCAAACTAGTCCCTCAGTTTTGAAGCTATCTGCATGAAACTTTGCAGATAGTCTTCCATATGCTCTCACTAATACGTATAAGTCGGAACGTGCTGGATAGGACAACTATATCATAGGGCTGCCCATAGGAACGATTGAAGTTTTGAGGAAAAAAATTAGAATTCTTATTATTCTAGAATTTCTGTTTTAATTTTATTAAGATCGAACTACTATATCATATAGCTGCCATATAAACGGAATTGGATTAAATTATAATGATTCAATTGTTAGGTGTTCCGAAGTTAGCTTCCTTTATTGTTTTTTGTTGTATCAAGGCATTGAATGTTCTATGACTTCTTTCTACGGTTCCTAAGGTCTGATGTAGACGTTATGTTTTTGATATTCAGTTTTGTACATCCGTTATGAACGACTTAGAATAAAATCTTCAAATATCTACTTGATCTTTTCCTGAAAAGGATTTTTTTTTTTGTTTACTTTCATTTCTGTTAGTGATTTTCAGAATTAAATTATTGGTTTGTATGATTTTTAGGTTTGATATTGTTATTTTCTATAATGCATCGGCTACCAAATTATCTTTGCCCTTCAGATATTCTACTGTGAAATTCAAGTTCAAGTCTCATTCGCATTAGCTTTGAGCTTGGATTTACCATAAGAACAGGTATTAAAGTGGTTTGTGATCAGTTTTGACAGTGAAGTGTCTACCATAAAGGTATGGTATAAAGTAAGTTATTGCCCAATGATTCGCTGGCAATTCTTATTCAGTTGTGCTTTTATTACTTTCGCCCTTAGTAAGTTTTAAACTTGTCGCACTAGGATAGGACAACTATATCATAGGTCTGCCCATAGGAACGATTGAAGTTTTGAGGAAAAAAATTAGAATTCTTATTATTCTAGAATTTCGGTTTTAATTTTATTAAGATTGAGCTACTATATCATATAGCTGCCATATAAACGGAATTGGATTAAATTATAATGATTCAATTGTTAGGTGTTCCGAAGTTAGCTTCCTTTCCTTTTTTTTGTTTTACTATCATCATTCTAGCTCAATTTTAGGCTGTTTTTAACCTATACTTCGATTTGTTAGCGTTATCGCTTTTGTCTAGAAAAATATAGGACCAGATGAAGTCATTGAATATTCTATGACTTCTTTCTACGGTTCCTAAGGTCTGATGGAGATGTTAAGTTTTTGATATTCAATTTTGTACATCCGTTATGAACGACTTAGAATAAAATCTTCAAATATCTACTTGATATTTTCCTGAAAAGGAAAAAATATTTTGTAAATTATCTTGTTATGTGACGAGAATTTTCGGCGATGTTTTGGATAAAACGTCTCACACTTGCACTTTAGATACTTTTGCTTTGCAAAATCTTGAACCAGTTGAGATATTTTCATAATTTATATTAAAGGTAATTTTATGACCTTTTAATTAAGTGGGCAAAGTGGTGTGATAAATAGTAGGTTTTATAGTCGAAAATTAAGGTTTTTTGAGCCAGTTTTATCTATCTAATTATTTAATTTCGAAAAATACTTTTCGTTTTAATGTTTTAAAACTCAACCAAAGAATATTTTAAAGAAAACAACTTTTTTTACGGAAATTTTGACCAATTTTAAATCACCTAACCTACAACCAGCCGCCAATACAGGAAAAAATTAATGCCCGCAATAGAATATCGTACTGCACTTGTAGCAGAATTTGCTCGAAGCCAAGAACAACACCTCATATGCCAAACCAATAATGCAGCGTAAGTTCATTTTTATACGCTTTATTTCGTTGGTAGCCATTGTTTTGGAAGTGACCGTTGTACTGATAGTTACTACGGCCTCCTCCACCAAGAAAATTACTTCGGTAGTTATTACCGCGATAGGCTTGTCCACCGCGTGCGTATAATACGAAATTCGAGTTGCCTTTCATTTCAGTCCTACTTGCGTGTACTTTGTGACAGCTTTATTCTTCGTATTTTAGTTACCAGCTTCAAGTATTGTTTTTAGTCTGCCATGTTCACAACTTTTAGCCATTGTGCTAATGGCTTCCTTGCTACTGAATTTGTCAGCATGTTCAGCCGATAAACCTCATCAATATACGAAGCTTCAAGTAGATTTCTAAGGTGGTTAATTTCATTGGTAAATTTTTCAGCAGTTTTTCCTGCATTGCATTGTCCTAGCCATTTTAATCTTGCCTACATCGGACGATTCCCTGACAATATTGTCCTCAAGTATTGCAATAATTGCCGAAAAAATAGTCTAATTTTAGGCTAATAGGCCAATTCTTTAAATGGTCATTTTGTTAAATTTACCAATCTCATCGCGGTAAGGAATCTTTCCGGACTTAATTTTTGCCCGTTAAACTTCGGTATGGCAATAGATTTATCTTTTATATATGCCTATTGGGCAGTTGAGTCTGAATTATGGTTTCTATTGGAACAGATTCTTCTAATTCTCCTTTCTCTTCCACTGTATTTGGTATAGTTAAGCCGCATGAATGGTTAGATCGAATATCAACTGAGTATTTAAAAAAGTTGGTATACAAATTTTCAAATTAAACTTTTGGTTTACCATCCGTAAATGTTTTCGAAACTTATTCAGAAATCCAGACACTTCTGCCCAATTTTTCTTGTTTTATTTCGCCGTATTTTCGTATATTATCGCTCGTGCTGTGGGTTGAAACACTCTACCAAAACAGGTCTATTTTGTGCTAACGATTTAACGATTTGTCGAATTTATGCATTATTTTGTTTAATACTTTGCATAGTTCGTTCCATTCCATGCTAAGATTTTGCAGACTATGCAGTCCATTAATATAAAACCTGAAATTTGTCTAGGATCGACCTAAAGCATTGTGGTATGCTCACATATAAACATAACAATAAATACCCTGCAGTACCACTTGTCATCAATAGGCCTCTATAATCAACGATTCATCAACAGCCGACGGCGACTTCTACCGAGCCGACGCTCTTTTTCGACCTTCGTGTCAAACCCGACTCTCTCGCTCTCTCATTTTTCTGTCTTCACACAAAAAGGTTGATGACAGATTAATAACAAGTTTTTGATCAAACGTTGATGACAAAAAGGTCTAATTAATCAGTAAGTCATCAACAAACAAGTAAGAAAGCTACAGTCGTTCGTGAACGACTGTTATATACCATGTACCAAAATATATCGCCGCTTTTGCCTATTGCGACTTTTGCCT
>VNJV01014501.1:0-52853 GCA_008042635.1 Drosophila nikananu | reverse complement strand
CCCCCCCCCCCCCCCCCTGTGGCGGTGGGGGGGGCAGGTGTGGGAATCAACAGACGAACACCTTTCACCTTTCGTCGAATTGGTTTCCGCTCTCTGTTTCCCCTTTGCATTTCGTCCTGCTCTCTGGCTCCTTTTTTTATATTTTTCTTTGTGTGTACTTTGACTTCCAGCTGGAAGCCGGTAGCTGTAAATAACTTTGTTAAAGGCCGCAAACAATATCCTGCTGTTGACCAAGAGGCAGGGTGTCCCTTTAAATGAACCAGAAGCCACGTCAATCAATTTGGTATTTTTCATATATGAAAAGTTTATTATTCAGGGTCTGAAAATATTATTTATAAATTTTTATAGAATTCTTTGTAAAAGAAAAACTTTAAAACCCATTTAACAGGTTTTTTATTTTATTGAACGTTTTAAGAGTATTTTTTTATGTCCTAAAATATTTTATAAAAATTTATTAATAAATATACATGTTCTTGTATATACAAGTATGTATTAACCAATATATTTATAAATATAATTTTATATTATTTGTTTTTTTATTTTAACAAATATGTTAATAAATACATTTGTAATTCTTGTAAATAAAATAACATAACGTTTATTTTGCAATTCACAATTTTATAATACCTTTAAAGTATTTTTTTTTTAGAATTTGAAAACCCCAACTATGTAAATGTTTTTGGATTATGTTTTGTATTGTTTAAAAGGGTTTAAAATGTGTTAATCAATTTATTTAATCTTCTTTTGGCAAAGGACTACAAATTCTGTGTTCTGAAAAAACTTATTTTAATATAAAAAACCCTAAAAATTTTGCTAAAAATGTATTTTAAATTCTTGACTAAAGAACATTAAGATTTATATACAATAAATCGAATTGTTCAGTTATTTTTCATAGCAACATTTTCTATATATATACAAATATTTACAGTCTGCTTAATATATACTATCACCATTATAAAATCTTAAAAAACCTTAAAACTAAAGCAAACTAAATAAAAAAGACCTCCCAGAACTTCTAAATTATTTTTAGTTTAAAACAAGAACCCAACCTAATAACAAATTACCCAGCAAAAGTAAGGAGTTTCGAGCTTAGCTCTATAAATGTTGCTGGAAACTTCCATTGCAGCATAATTCTTGGATTCCTCGAACATAAATACAAAGTTTTAAGTTGGCTGCTTCGGTCCTTGAGCCATGTGTGTGTGTGTGTGTGTGTGTTAAGTCAAACATCAAAGTTGGATGAAGATATCCTGGCTGGCGAGAAGTGAAACCCTAGCGCCAGAGACTTCCTTTTGGGACTATTTCGAAGGAATTTCCACCTCACTCTCTCTTCCCGCTGACTGTCTGCGATAAAAATGAAACATTTTTAAGCTGCTTCGCTGCCGCTGCTGCTGCTGCTGTTGCTGCTTCTGTTTTTGTGAGAAGTGCGAAGCCATCGCAACATTTCAGTTTGGCAAGTATCTGAAAGTTGTATCTTTGGCTTAGGGCCGCTTATCTACATTCGAACAGAGCCACGCTCTCCCAGCTCCCAGCTCCCAGCTCCCTGTTACCAGTTACCAGTTACCACTGCCCAGTTGCTGGCTGTTGGTGGTAAAGTTACACGGAGGATTAACTTGTGATTATGTTGGCAGGCAACGATTTTCCGTTGCCAGTTGGCAACTTTTCCCGGGCAACGGGCACGGGAAAACCGAACCCAACCAAACCTAACCCTGGGTTTAAAGTCTAGACCGCGCCGTAATTATCTGGAGTGTGTGAGTGTTGGTAAATCATCAACTGGATGCTGCTACTCCTGCTGTCCTGCTACTCCTGCTGTCCTGCTTTGCCACTGTCCTTTTCCCCAAAGCCAGGCAGATATATGCAGAGAGAGAGATGCTTTAGGGTAGCCCCGGCAACCTCAACCTCAACACCAACGACCGAGACAAGGCATGTGCCATAAAATACATAAAATAGAAAGCAGCCAAGGGCTATACATGAAATTTATTCATGAATTGAATTTGTATTCCTCGCAGATATTTTATAAGTTTTCCATTTCTATTCGCCCCCTCGAGGTGGCGGCAGAGCCACCACTTCCATTTCCATTTCCACCCCCACCTCTGTATTATTTCCGCCTTTTTCCATTTACCAGTGTGACTGTATTTTGTGTAATGCTGAGCAATGAGCATAAGAAGATTATGTTTTTGGCCGCGTTCTTGTGGGATTTATATTCGCTTATTTATTTTGGTCTTGGGGAAAACTTTCCGTTTGTAGTTATGTGCTAGGGTTATTATTTTTCCATCACGGTGAGCCATTTTGTGGCACATTTCAAGTTGGGCACACTGGTTTTCAGCGTGTTTTTGGTAAAAGATTTTGTTTCTTTTATATTAAGAAATAATTATATTATTATTTTAAGCTATTAAAATAATATAATATATGCATAATTATTACCATAATTTACTCTTGTTTACTTACTGCTTATGCAGGCTTGGCCACACTATTACGTTATTTTAAATGAATAATTATAATAATTGCAAATGAACTTGTATTTAATTTTCAATATCTTATAAATGCCATATAATAATAATCATAATAATATTAATAATTCACTGATGCTTATACAGGCCTGGTCACAATGTTAAAAACATTTCGTATTAATTGAAATGCAATAAATTGAATAAATTGAATTGCTAGTGAAATTGTATTCAGTCTAAACCATTTTTTATTAATGCAATACACAGACATTTATCACTCCACTAAACTTAACTAATACCTATTCCGACCTGGTCACACTCTGACAATGGGTTGAATGAATTGAAATGCAAGTGGCCAGGCGGCAAAGTCAGGCAAGTCAAGGCCCGTGCCGAATGCCAAAGCCACTGCAGGGCAGCTGGAATCGAACTCGCCATTAAATATGAATTGTGATTGCCTTGATAGAAGACGAGGAGGAGATACAACAAATATACAACAAAATACATGAAAAATACAAAAAATACAACAAGAACAAAAAGGAGAATAGGAGAGATAGAGACAGAATCGAATTGAAATGCACACAAGAATAACAAAAGTTTTACGAACACAACGGCGGACATGGAAGCAAGGATTGCCGTGGTCTGGCAAGGCAGCAGGGCAGGAGGGCAGACCTCGGGAAAGGACCTGGGCTGGGCAGGAAGGACACACTTTGAAATGGGTTCAACATTAGCCGGGACACGGGACCAGGCATTTGTATTGGCAGCGTTGCCTTTTGTGTGTTTTTGGCCTTTTGATGCCGCCTTTTATTACATTTGTGTCGCCGGCGATATGCGGCTCTGCCTCTCTCCCTCCGACTCTCTGTGTGTGTATATACCCTTTCTTCAGAGGTATTTTGAACTCTGACCGAATCCATAACAATTTCAAGCGTATTTCCTTTAATAAAATCATTGAACTTATCAATCAAGCTTTGATTTGTGAAAGGGCAATGTTGCTTTGTATGAAAAACCTTGACTTAAATTGATTGTAAATATATTTTTTAAATATTTTTTACTTTATATATTTTTATAATTTAATTTAAGTACTAGAAAATATTGTTGTAGTTTCTTTAACAGCCCTAACACTCATTCCAAAAATGATTTAATTGAAATTCCTTTTCAATACTTTTCCAAACACTCTGCCAGGGTGCTGGGCCTTCGACTTGTGCCATATTTTCTTGGTTTTCCCGATTTCTTGCCCCGGCTGGGTGGCTGTTTTTCTTTTTTCTTCTTTTCTTTTATTTTTTTTTTTTGTTATTGGCAGCACTCGTCACGTAGGGGACAACGACGATGGCAACGACGACAGTCGAACACATTGAATGACCCGAACCTGACCCCGACCCTCTGGCAGCCAGCCCCCCAAGCCAAACCTGGGAGGGAAAACCAATGGAAACTTGGGCCTGGACCTGGGCCTGGCCCTGGGGCCACCCGTTGAGTTTAAAGAATTGTCTGGCATGTGAAAAGGTCGTTTAATTTCTTTTTGATTTGTTTTTGCTTTTGGCTCTCTGGGCGCTTTTTGCGCCTTTGAGACCGACGCGGGCGTCATTAAAGTGTAAATGTATTTTTAAGTAGACGCCGCCGCCGCCTCCTCGGCAGGAAAAATAGAATTACCCGCAATGGGGTAATGGAGAAGTCTGGAAATGGTTGGGGGTTTGCTGGAGTGAAATGGGCCGAAATAGCGTAGCCGAAAAGCCCAAAAGCCGCACAAGTTTCAATATTTTCTTCATTTTGTTTTTTTTTTCTTTTCTCTACTCTTCGCTTGAGTTAATAGCATTTTAAGTACGACGCTGAGGGGTGCGCTGGCCCCCACTTTTTCCTATTTTTTTGGATGCACAAAGCATATAGGCAATATAGACGTTTTATACAGCCAATCAAACCGAACTTGGAAGTTAATTTCAATTGAAATTAAAAGCACATTATTGGTGCTTAAAAACGTAGGACTGTCCAGGGCAAAGGGCAAAGGAAAATGGGGACTGAAAAGGAGAATGGAGAGTAAAAGAGGGATTTCTTGGTAGTGGAAAAATGTAGGAATCTCAATGTTCCCTTATTGGTTTTGTTGGAGATTAAAAGGTTTTATTTCAATTGGTTAATTAGCTAAAATTATTTGTATTTTTTTATTTATAAATAAAAAAATACCAAATAAGCTTTATAGTCGACTTTTTAGGCTTTCTAGCAGCCTTTATTTTGTAAGAAGAACCTGAAAAAATATCTGTTTAAATAGAAAATTATAATCAACGAAACTCTTTGCATTTACCAGATGCTCAACAAATCTCTTAAACAATCAATTTTTTAAGGTATCAAATTTAGTTATTTATTGTTTTATTTTTGCTTCAGTATTCTTAGGTAGCCCAGCAATCAATTTAAATATTTTAAAACCCTCTAAAAACTGTGCAAAAGTATGCTATACAAATTGTTTGGTTGTGGAAATTAATTTGTTTTACAATGTAAACTTTTGTAGCACATTTTTAAGGGCTTTTGAAATACTAGTGATTTTTGTAGCAAATTAAAATATATTTAAATTTATATATACAAATTTTTTTTTGACTCTTTCCCGTTTGGTACTTTGATTTTTGATTTCTCCCTTTTGTTTTTTTATGCCAGGCCATGAAAAATGTATAAAGTTTGCCCCACTGCCTTGGGAGAAAACACGGTAGCCTGTGGGCGTGGATTGAGAGGGGTTTTTTGTACCGGAAAAGAACAAAAAAAAAAGAAACCGAGTTTCGAATACTTTTTGAGCTGCTTTGCATTTTTGGCTTGTGGGCTTAGCCACGACGCCGCACATGTGTCTCCCACGAACGGCCTCTAATGCCGCACACATGAGTTTTGTCATTCAATTTTGACACGCGTTTGCCGCCGCCGTCTCCTTTTTGCGCCTGGCTAACCCGCGGGCAACTTAGATTTTAGATTTCAGATTTTCCATTTTCCAGCCAGTGAGAGGAGGTGGGGGAAAATGAGAGAGGGGGAGAGATCGAGCACAGATTTCCCAGTGCCTGCCGCCTCATCAATATGCAAAAAGGCAGCAGGAGCAGCAACAGCCGAAAGCTGAAGCTTTTTCTGTGTGTGTGTGTGGAAAAAGGGGTCAGTCGGTGCAAAAAGGAAAAGGGGTTAGCAGTGGCTAGGGGGCACTTTCCACCCACCGGCCTTTCCACCCACATTCACCCGCCCACTTCCGTTACTCAGTCGTGCGTCAAAAGCAATGCAAACTTTCTGCGGCCGACGGAAAAAACCAAAAAAAAACAAAGAGAGTGGCAAAAAAAAAAAAAAAAAAGAAAGAAAGAAATACAGAGAAAACCTTCCAAGGAAAAGAGAGAGAGAGAGAATGAAAAGAAAATTATTATGGAAATGTCAACGTGAAACTTTTGCACAAATGCGAGGCTTCCGCTTAACCCTCTGCCTGCATATGCGACCACTTTTTTGCTCCTCTCGAATTCCAGCACAATTGAATTTCATGTTTGACATGACTGCTCCCCGCCACACCCACCTGGCCAAGCACCTCCCCTCCTGCCAACCACTCCCCCCTCCCCCCTGGCCAGACTACTAGGCGCAAAAGTTTCCTTTTGTTTTTCGCAAAGTTCTGCAAGTTTTTCCCGATTTATGCGGGAAATTTTAATGCGATTTCCATTGGCTTCGCGCACAGCAGCAGAATTTGGTTTTAGGATTCGCATCGCGAAATTAGCATCCAGCAGCCAGGACTACATTTTGACCAAAAAACAATTTGTGTGTGTGTTTGGTGGAAATTTGCATACAAATTAATTAAAGCCTAGAGCCACGCACAGAATCTCTGCTACCTTTTTATGGTGTGCAGAAAATTGCTTATATATATATTTATATGCTAATATTTTAAGGTCCTGCAAATACATATTTTGATAGGATTTACAGCTGAACATTGTTTATTATATATAAAAAATATTTGTAAATAGAAAGCATAAAAGTCTAACATTGTGTGTAATTTTACTAAAATGTATTTGTTGCCACAATGTAATTACAAACCATAAGAACATTTTGTTTTATTTATGTAACTTAATTAAATGTCGAACTGAAATTGAAAGAAATTAAAATATAAAACAATTTAAGAAGCTCGGAAAGTAAGCAATTAATTATTTAGCTAGCAAATTTAGTGTAAACGTAAATGTAGATTTTTTAATATATGTGTATGCTGCAAAATTTTTTTTTTTTAGCTGTCTCGGAAAATTTTAAAAATAAAAATAAAAAGCTTATATTTTACAAAATAAACAAATTGAAATATTTGCACTAAATTCAATATCTCAAAATATGCATTGGACACATTTTTAAAGAATTTAAAACGCTAGTAATTTCTCTAGATAAATAAATTGTTGTTGTTTTATAATTTAATCATCTTCGAAAAAATCGTATAGGTATATATATTAGTATTTTTTTAGATTCCTAAATAAGACTAGAATATTAACAAAAACCACTTAAGAATTAAGACAAAACCTAGAGACATCACCAAAACGCAACTCCCTAATTTGATTTTAATTTTTAAGAAGGGAAAAACTTCTTTGAGAATGAGAAAGGGTGCTAAAAATGAGTTTAAAGTTGGCTGAGTGGTAAAAAGCAGAGTCAGTTGACTTTGGCAACACCTTTTCTTTGTGCATAATTCAATTTGCGCCACTTGACAGCATCAAAAGGTTGACATAAATCGTTTTTTATATATATACAATTTTTTTTCCTCCTCTCTTTTTCTAACCTTTTGGAAATTTGTATTTTAATTCACAGATTTTTATACATATATATATATTTTTCTAATATATTTTTGTCGTTGTCGCCGTCAGGCCTCAGAGATTGTGGACGACTTTAAACGCGTGGGTGACTCTCGCAGCTCGCTTTCAATTTGCGACACCTTTTAATGGCCCAACGTGCCCTGGGTTTTGGAAATTCGGTTTTCTGTTTCTGTTCCTTTTTTTGTCTCGGTTTCGGTTTCTGTTTTCGCCCAATCCTTAATTACAACTCGACTCTGGGGCTTAACCCCATTTTTCCCTGGGTTCGCGCGGAAATTTAATTCAACGATGAGAGAACTGAAAATTGCTCTCAATTAACTTGTTAGTGAAGTGTTGTTGTCCCGCAAAAAAAAAAGGGTTGCATGCCTCATCGAACTTTGCCTTTCCCCCTTCAAGTGGAAACTTTTAATTTGCAAAATTTGCCAAAAATAAATAAATAAAAAGGAAAGATAATTTTTGAGGGCAAACACAAAAACCCCTCGAAAAAAAAGGAAGATGGCACAAAAATCATTAGAAGATGACCACAAAAGTCAAGGGACCGAGAGGGAGGACTGCAAAAAATAAATAATTAAACTTGGTCAGGGGACAATTTTGGTTTTTGGTGGAGAGAGAGAAGCAAGCAAAAATCAGCAAAGAAAAAAATGTTTGACTTAAATTAATTAAATAAATTAGAATGGGCCAAAAAAGTAAAGAACGAAATGTGAAATACTTTTGGCGTAATTAACTTGAAGGGGAAGCCAAAGGCTGACGGCAAAACCGAAAGCGGAAGTGTGGTGGCAGTGGGTAGAAGGGAGTGAGGTGGGGTCAGAGGTCAGGTCCTGCCATCGCATCGGTCGCAAGTGATTGCCCTTTGTCACTTTGCACTTGAGTGGCAAAACGTCGCCGAGCTCAGGGCTGAGGTGTCGCTGCCAACGAAATGCAACGCGAGTCCACGGGAAAAAATATATAGGTATTAATTTATGCATTTAGTAATTCTAAATTAATAATTCATAAATTAGGTTTTACTACTACATATATTTGTAATAAGCATATTTTAAATATTAGAAATGCAAATATTGAGTTTATTACAGACTTAATATCAAATAGATTAAAAAAGTGTCTAAAACAATGTTTATTTATTTTTTGCAATTTAAAAAATTGTATTATAATTGTGGCCACCCTTTTTAAATGTTTTAAAACCCCTAGAGATTTCTGTATATTTTTGACAAGAACATTAACTAATATTTCTCAATTTACAAACATAAATATTCCTTTTTAAAACGTTTTTCTGTTAGAACCCCGACCAAAAGTAATATTAAAAGTGATATTCAAAGTGTAACAGCCAAAGTTGTCCTGGGGACAGGACCAGGAGAGGTCGTCCATTAAAAATATAGAAATTTATCTGTGAACAGCATCCTCGTTTATCAACGATTTGGTTTCACATTTTCAGGGACATGAAATAATTCATGAAGTGTGCAGTGTGATTGCTGTCTCAGGCACTTTGTTTCGCTTTTGCCTTCACTGAAAGCTTAAATTTCCATTTTGTAGCTTATGAATTCTTCATAAAATATAAACTATTTTTCAAGGAAAAGTTGTAAAATTGATGCATATATTTCTGAAGCACTCAATGTTTCGTTTTTCTATTACATAAATAATATGCTATGCTCTTTTCTTTTTGTAGCAGAATTTAATGGGTATTATAAATAGCTTCTGGATGGTATTTATTACCCCCTATATATTTCCTGGCCATTCCAAAGATGCCACTTTGTTCGCCCGTCACAGGAACGAGGAGTCAGCAATCAGCTCTGTGTCTGTGTGTCTCTTCCTGGGTTTTCCAGAATTTCCCTGCACTTTGTGTCAATGTTATGCACATCAGATGCGATGGCAACGTCAATGGCAGTCAGTGTCTTTGCCATTCAACCATTGAGCCAGTTGGGTTCTCCCGGCAGCCTCACACACACACACTCGCTACTTAGCCCGCAAAATTGCCGACTCTGGCAGTTTGCAAGCCCCTGCTTTTCCTTTTCCCACACCAGCTTTTCCCTTGCCCATTTGCCTTGGCAAACTCCTTGCACAGTTGTTTGCATTGCAGCGGCAGATGCTGTCAATAATAAATTTCCGTTAGAGCCGCAGCAGATTTGCAAAAGGGAAAACCAGTTGGCTCTCCTGGCGGCACGTTCGATGGCTAAAGGAAAAGGGGTTTGCCCGGTGGGGTGTGGAAAATCAAATGGGTGGTGCTGGGTGCTGGATGCTGGGTGCTGGATGATGGGTGACGGAAGGAAGCACATAAGCGCATTGCCCAAGAAGCCGGCGGAGCTGCGAGATTGGTGGGCGGCAGGAAGGAGATTGCAGCTCGGCACTAAAAAGATGACATAAAGATAGAGCCGGGCGGGTGTTGAAATTGAATAGGGGTAACGAAGCGTCAGTTTCACGGGAAAAACGGGGTGGAAATCGGGTGGGGAAGAGTACACACGGAGAAAGGAAAGAGAGAATTAAAGATCAAAAGGAGGTGACACCAGGCAGAGGTGAGCCTTAAAGAGAGTAAAAGAAAGAAAGTCGAGGGTTGGAAATGTTTAAGAACTAAAGTGAATACAGAAATAGTTTTATTCTTCTAATTTTATGAATATTTAAATAAATATATATTTTTGTATATATTAATTTTTTTTATATATACATATTTTATTTGAAGTTGCGGAATACTTAAATTAAATTAGATATTTTATATGTATTAAAATAAATGAATTAATATTTATTTGTATATATACATATTTTATTTGAAGTTTCGGGATACTTAAATTAAATTAGATATTTTTTATATATTTAAATAAATGTATTAATATTTATTTTTATGTATAAATATTTTATTTGAAGTTTCGGGATACTTAAATTACTTAAATGATCCGTCTTTATTCGAAATTTTCATTTCAATCAACTCGAAAATTGTCCCATTTCTCAAGAACTTTTCCCAAGTGTGTGTCTGGGTTTCCTCGCCACCCCAGCGGGGGGAAAAGAAGGAAAAGCTCGCACTGCAGGCATGCAAACGATGCGCTGTCGCCAGATAAAGTATACGACCGATTGCCCGTTTCTGCTCGACGGGCCAAAGGGAAAAATCGCAGACGTTCGAGCAGACGACGGCGGATGCAAATGGTAAATGGTAAATGGAAAATGCTAAGAGTGTAGGAGAAAAATGCCCAGGGACGAAGGAGGAAAGCGGGATCCATGGCAGCATGATGGAGATGCAGATGCAGATGCAGATGAAAATGGCAACCAGAAGGCAACCAGGGACGAGGACGAGGACGAGGACGAGGGACAACTCAGCGGGCGACACGTTGATAAATTTATTGAAATTCTATTGAAACGAAACGATTTGACTGCACCAAAGACACTGACAGAGGGTGTGAGCGAAAGAGACCGAGGAAGACACACACAAATCGCTGATAAAGCGGAAAATGAGTGCAAAACAAAACAAAAAGAAGAAGGAAAAGAAACGAATGGGGGAAAAGAAAATTGTCTCAATGTGAGAGAGGGGGTCGTAAATTGCAAATAAATTGCATGATATCGCACACACGGGGCTTACCCATGCACAGCAAGAAAAATTCTATTAAATATTTAAAAGAAAATGTAGTAGAGTTATTAAAACTCTTAAAAAGGTGGCTAAAGGTAGGCAATGCAAATATTTAGCTACCGAATTCTGTGTAAATAGGTTTTTTTTTGTGGTCTTAAATATTGTGATCTTATTTTCTAGTTTTTTTTAGCTGTTTTAAAAGGAATTGTGCTTTCTACAGCTCTCCCTATAATATATATATTTTAAATAATGAGAAAAGAATTATTAATTAATTAATTCAAGAACTCTTAAGGTATTTTTGTTGGTTAAAAGTTTAACTCTTTATTCTTTTAATTTTAAATAAACACAAATCATAATTTTACTTTAGTTATTATAATTAATTACTGTTTTATATATTACTTATGCTATATGCAATATTCTTTAACATTATTACCTGTTTTTAAACTTGGAAAAATTCAAAGATTTAATTTTTGCGTGTCTTTTTATAAGTAGCCACCGTTTGGGCAATTAAACTTTTGCCATTGCATAAATTTTATGTTTTTCTGGCGGCCAGCTTTATAGGTATTTTTCCTTCACCCACCTCCCCTCCCCCCGCTCTGCTACCACCACCCTCGTCGACTGACACAAAAATCTTGGCAAACTTTGCACTTAATTTTTAATTTTCTTTCATTTGGCCTTTGACCGTCGGCTGGACAAGCGATGCTCAATTTAACCTGGCCAACGGAAAGCTTCTCGTTTCTTACAACAAAAAATCAGAGGGGGAAGGGGGGAGGTAAACACAAAAAAAAAACGACAAAAACAAGAGCAACAAGCGGCAACAACAACAACAACAAGAAGCTGCAAAATGCTCCACTGCGTTCCGCAGTAAAAAAAAGAGAAGAAAATAAGAACAAAGTTGGGGGAAAATCTTGGCTCAAAGAAGCTGCCGTCTGTAGCATACTTAAGGGCGGCAAAACAGATATAAAAAAGAAGGCAAAATCCTAGAGAGGGGGGCTGGGTGGGGAGGGGAAACGGCGTGTAGAAAAGGCCAAATTTAATTTGTGCTCAGTGGCTGTGGCAACTTTGGGCCCGTTGTGCCATGAAGAAATTGCTACCCAATTACGTAATAAAATCTGACTGAAGTTTCTACTCTTATTATTTAATTTTTTCTTTATCTTCATCTGGTGCTGTCTCTCTCTCCCCCCCGCTCCACTCTGCTGGAGGGGTTTTCCTCGAAGGAAACAGGAAAATATTATGGGGAATGTCCGCCCCCCCCGCTTGGCGCTTATTAAGAAATGAAGCTGTAAAAACAAAACGCCAAAGCGTCAAATCAAGTTTTTGTTTTATTTTCTCGCAGCTTTCCCCAAATTAAATGATCTCAATATAAAACATAAGAAAATAAACAAACAATTAAAGGACCAAGAATTAAATCATTAAAGACAAAACACAGTTAAGACAAAAAGCAAACATAATAAATATGTCAGCATAAAGCCTTGACTGTTTAATATATTCAAGACAATTACAATTTAGCTTTGAATTAATTTGATTGAAAAATATATTTCTTTTATATACATTAAACAAATTTAAATCCCATGCAAAAGTTTGAAAATTTCATTACTTGTGACTCTCCTGTGGCTGAAAAAACTTCATTTCGTTGGTTAAACAAGCAGTAATAAATGAGTTTTTTGGACCAACAAACTACTGTCGTTCTTTGACCGAAATGCACAGAGAATGAAAATTCCAAAGAGATAAATTCCTAGAGATAAAACCAAAAAGGCAAATAAATAAGTAAAGGCAGGAAAAGTGGGGAAAAGCAGCCAAGGAATGCACAGAAAAACCGACAGCGAAAACCAAGGGTAATAAGTGCCCTGTGGTGCAGCTTTGTAAATCTTCAATTTCTACAAAAAACAAAAGTCAAGGGAGTCATGAAAATATATGCACATACATACCAACATATATATACATTACGAGTATATATATTGGTGTTTTTTTTTTGGTAATTTAAGTACATTTTGTATACCCAAAAGCCGATTTTAGCTTACAACCCAGAGCCCCAGGTGTGAATCACCGGGAATCCTCTGCGGAAAATCATGGGCAAATCGTGGGAGGAAAAGTGCTCTCCGAGCCATGAACTTTTGTTGGAAATTTATGATTCGACGAATTAAATTATGCGTGCAGTACATTAGAAACAACAAAAACAAGTGGAAAAGCCTCGCAAAAAAAAAAATAATAATAATAACTGAAGGCTAAAAAAAAAAGGAAAAATGGGCAAAAAATAGGAAGTAGCGATAAATGAAGCGTTAAACGAGCAGAACAGCTGATAACAAAAGAATAGACACAAGGAAAATCGAGGGAGAGAAATGCAAACAAAATAAATTTAGCTTAAATCTAAATTTAAAAGAATTTTTAAGCTAGAAAATAAATATTAAATTATATACGCAATTATTAAAAAAGTAAAATTAAATTAAATTTAACAATTACATTGATTAATTACATTTTTGTTGCTATAAAGAATTTTGTAAATGAAATTATTATTTATGCTTAAATAAATACTAAAACGTATATTAAATTGTGGTAAGTTGTAAATGAAATATTTGCATAGTTTGTATACTTATTAAATATAAAGTTCCAGTAATTTGTTGTTTAATTAAAGCTCAAAGCAAATTAAATCAGTTGAAAATAAAACCACACTTAAGCCACAATCTTATCATATTCCTTTTTTTTATGTTTTCGTTTTGTTTCCATGAAAAATGCGTTCAATTTTGTTCTTCTCATTATCGAAATTGTGGAAATAAATGAAAGAAAATAAGAAAATGAAACAAAAACAACTGGGAGAGTCACTGAAATACAGAAATATATATTCAACACGATATTCGCTTTGCTTTTCCTGCAATTGCCAATCAATGTGCAATCTTCTCAGTTTCTTTGTAAATGTATCTGTATCTGTGTCTGCGTGTGTGAGTGTGCTGTGTGTGTGTGTGTGCCAAAAGCAATAATCATAAAAAACCGTCAAACGCTTTGTTTTTGTTCTCCAGAATTGAGGCAATAATGGTGAAAAAGGAAAAACGGAAAAGACGGCGAAGAAAACTCTGTCTTGGCTTGCGATTATTTTGCCATTACTTTCCATTATTTTACTTTATTTCAATGACTGTTTACATTAGGCACACAAACAAATACACACACACGCAGACACACACACACACTCAGACACACACGCACACACACTTGAGAGAGAAGCAGCAGATAAGTGCTGCATACTTTCCAGCGCGTGAGCTGCTTATTTTGGTCTTTTACTTTAACTTCCTGCGATTGTTTGTGTGTTTGCAGAGAGAAAAATTATAGTTAATTTATTAGGAAATTTAAATTACCATTTTTCAAATTGCATTAAATATCAAAAATATTATTTTATGAATTTTAATTGAATTTAAATGCCAATATATCCATTTTTAAATTTTAATACAAGAAAATTGATTTAAAAGAAATCATTTCTTTTAGGTTTTTATTTGTTTAAATCTATATATATAAATAAAATATAAAAAATATGTTTCTTTGCTAATTTTTGTTTAATTTAAATGCAAGAAAATGTAATTCTTTATTCTCTTGTACATACTAAAAAAGCCAAACTTAGGTTTTTAATTATTTCCCAGGGAATTGGTTTAAAAATAAATAATTTCATTTAGGATCTTAAATCAAATCCATCTATTCATATAGGCTACTTTTCTCAGTGTAACTCGAAGCCACTTCACTTTTGCTTATTGAGCTGGGCCAAAAGGCAAGCAACATCACAGCACTTGATACTTTGATTTCGCAATATATATACACACACACACATCTCTGCTCAAGTTTTTCCCTGAAGAGACACCCTCACAGATTTTGATATCTTTATATTAAAAAATAATAATAAAAAAAAATATATATATTATTATATTTGCAGGCGGAGATTTGGAGCGTCTTCATTGCCATTCTGCGCAAAAGCGTCCGCAATCTACAGGCCTGCACAGATGTCGGCCTCATTGAGCATGTCCTTGTCCGCCTGCAGCGCTCCGAAACGGTTGTGGCAGGTATGTTAAATATTTTTAATATTTTTGACTATATTTTATAATAATTAAGGATAGTAATATTTAAAAAAAACCAAGAGAACCATTAGTTTTTAGCTGCCAAAGTAATGAAGTTTTATGGTCAAGACAATTGACTATATTTTTTATTTATATTTCTTGGAACTAGAACCCACATTTAACCTAACGCGACTAAGCAAATCCTCTCTTGCTACTCAACCTATAAAGCTATTTTCCCAAATTAAAAACCAATTAAAGTCATGCTGCTGACTGTTCAACACTTTTCCAAAACATTTTCCATCTCCAAACTGTGCACGTTAACATGCCGAGCATATTTATTTGCAGAAATTAAACTCAAAACTACAAACAAATTTAATGCCCGAGCGAGAGAGTACATTTTCACTTGATTGCTCACAACAATTGTGAGGAAGATTAAAATCTTTTTGGGAAATATATTTTCTAGCTGCCTTAATCATAGTTCAGGTGAAGCTTTATGGAGTTGCTGAACAATTGAGTTAGCACAGAGCCCAGTAACCGAAAATATTCCGCCTTCTATTGTTTGAGTTTTGGCCTGAATGGATACCAAGGGGCTCCGTTTCGGTTGGTTGTATTGCCTTCTTTGGTTTTTTGCCAACGTCTGGCAGGTCCGCCGAATTGCCTCTCGATTAATTTCACGCTTGTCAGCAGCACTGACACGCCCAGTTTGGGGAAAAACCGAGAAACCGCCGAGACCGCGTTGCCACCCCCAAGGGCTACGCTGTGTACGTGTGCGTGTGTGTGTCTGGAAAATCCAGGAAAATTCGAAGCTAGTGTAAGCGAGGCAGCTCGGCAGCAAATTTGCTCTTCATTAGCGGACCTGCCACCGCCCAACTCCTTACAGAAGAGGTCAAAATAATAGCACTAGTAGCGAGAACTTGTTAAATTTAATAGTTTACCTTAAGTATAGTAATTTTTTCGATTTATTTAACAAAGAGAAGGTCTTAATTGGCAATATCTTTAACTAAGGTGTTTCGAAGGTTTTTAAACCATTTAATGGTGTGTTTAAAAGTATGCAATAAAATTTGTTAGGTACTAAATTCAGTGAAATTTATGGTTTCTTCACGATTTAAAAGTTTAGACCATAATTTTCCTTATACTTTTCAAAGGTTTTTTTCAAAATCTCTCTCTAACTCAAAAATATTTAAAAATTCCCTTCAAAGCTCCTATAACTTTGACCCCAACTGTATGTTCCAGCCCAACCCCAAATGAGGACAACTCCCACCAGAACCACGATGCCTTAAGCATGTGCGTGCCTTTGGCTTTGATTTTGATTTTATTAAGTCAATGACACATCTGTGGTCTCCTCCAGCCAAACCCCAACTCCGGAGTCCGCAACCCACAGTCCCCACCCCCACCCACCGGCCCAACCACCCACTCCTTTCACATATCTCAGGCAGCTCCTTTTGCCGCTTCTTCATTCCGCATTTAACGAACTGTAACTGCTGTCAATTTGCAGTCGCTGACTTTTGAGCTTTGCGAGTGTGCGTGAAACTTGGCCAGGGGGGGTTGTTGTAAGAGTGGGGAGGAGAGTGGCGGCAAAAGAAAAAAAATTAGGCCACAAACAAAGACATAATTTCATACTTATACTAAAGCAAAAGAAAAAAGTTAAAGAAAATTAATAAGTGAACTGCGAGTGTTTTTAAGTCGTGTAAAAATGCAGACTAAAATTATACAAGCAATTTTTTAGGACAGCAAAGTCCTTGTAAATATGTTTTATTTTTTATGATGTTGAATTTTATAAAAAAAAGTAAATATATAAAATTTATATATTAGATTTGGCCATATTTCCACAACCCTGGGGTATTTCAAAATTTAATATGGTTCTTAAAACCCTTCAAAAGGTGTCTAAAATTATGCAAATTATGCTTCTGAATCTTAGCTTAAAGTTGTAAAAAGAGATTTGAGGGAAGACTAGCTGCTGACTCGTAATACAAAACCTCATCAGGTCTATTTAAGTTGATTCTAAATTCCTAGTTGGGAATTTTAAGGGCTTTTCCTGCCTAATTATTAATGTTTAATGGTTTACTTGGCCCATGCTAGTTTTCTCAGTATGTTTATACTATTTTTTCTTTCTCTGTTAGATTTCTTTGTATAACCTATATATTTATACATGTCTAGTTTTTCTTTCTCTGTACATTAGAAGCTGTCTGTTTGTAACATACACTCCCCGCTTATTTTCTCATGGCGTGTGTGGCTGTGTCACCTGACAAATGCCGAAACGTGACACTTGCCAAGAAATTAGATAAGTTAAAAGTTCGTTGTCTTGGCCAAAGTTGAACTTAGAGTGGCAACTTCTAGGATTCCCATACTCCCTCCATCTCTCTCTTTCTCTTTTTCTCCCCTTCTCTCTCTCTCTCTCTCTCTCTCTCTCTCAGTCTCTCCCTCTATCTCTCTCTCTTTCTATCTATATATATCCATCGTGTGTCTGGGGGGAAATTGCCTACTTTCCTGGGCAGCAGCTTAAAGTACCTAAAATGTCCGCAATGCAATCGCAAAAATTTGATAAGAGAAATTGTTGCGCCAAACGCTCTCACTTCTTTCTCTCCCCCCCTCTACATATATTCATCAGATATATGTATATATATTTATATATATATATAGATATACTGCCACTGCTGATGATGATGATGAGTTGGGGCAGTAAAAACTTTGGCATGCCAAAGGAAATGTAATTAAATGCTGATGATGCTGACGCTGTGGCAAGGGAAAAGCGTGCGGAAAAGTGAAGAAAAGCCGGCAAAAGCGTCACTGAACAGCAACTGGGGAACAGGCTGAACAGCAAACGGGGGGGGGGGCGACATTGTCGTCTTGGGAATGTTTCGGGGTGACGGCCAAACTTGGGTCAACCATTGGCCCAAAGGTTGGGAGCTGTGCTGCCAGTTACTCAATTTCTTAATTCACGCAACCCGAAACGTGTTGATGGTGTGTGTGCACTGGCAGAAAAAGTCGAAAGTCGGACTTAGATTGGGGTATTTTTATGATTTTTAATTTTTTTTAAATATACTTATGTTTGGGAAGTTTGACTTTTTAAAAATAGAGAATATTCATATGGAATTAAATGAGATAATTAGTTAAAGAGTTAAGTTAGTTAAGTAAGCTTAACAAATCCTTTGAGCAACTACAAATGTGATTTAATTTATAATAGAAAAAACAGTTCTAGAGTTCTGGCATCTTTGCCTCAATGGAAAGAATAAAAAGGGGGTAAAGAAGCTGATAGTCACAGAAATTCTGTGACATATAAAATATATAATTAATTAAATAGAAAGTAAAATAAAAGTTAATATTAAAAACTAAAAAGATTAAAAGGCACTTAAAAGAAACTTAACAAAAAACAAAATGTAACTGATTCACAGCTTTAAAGCACATAATTTTTTAACTAAGCCCACAAATATATTTTCCGTGTGAAACATTGCCGTATGTATGCATCAGGGAAGGGGGGGCTAGAGGTGAAAAGGGGTGAATGGCAGTTGGTGGGCTAATGGGAAACGGGAAGGTGAGCCAACAGGCCAGGCATTAAAACGGCCCGGGCGTCCCATTTCAATTAGTGTGCATTACAAATGAAGTTTGGGAATAGCGCAAGCAGACGACGAGGACGAGGACGACGCCGCCCATGGCACCCAAGGGGGGCCCAAGCCACACAGACAGCATAAGAGAGGGAAAGAGATGGAGAGAGGGAAACAGAGAGAGAGAGAGAGAGGAAGGGCAGCGGAGGCAATCAGTTTGAACTCCGGAATTAATAACTATTTGGCCAAGCTTTTGGCTAAACTTGAATGAAAATGCAGGGACTTCAACTTGGCAAAGAGTCATCATCTTGACTGGGTTATTGAAGACGGAGATGGAGATGGCTAAATAAGTTTATATACATATATATGTATGTGGCTTTTGGCCAAAAACTTTCATCCTCCGACTATTAAAATTTCATAAATTATATATTTGCTGTGCTTCCTTCGAAGGGAAATGAAGACGGAAATAACTGGCTAATAAATAATATTTGCAGGCCACTTGTTTACCATTTGAAAGTGATTATATATTAGTTGTTTAAGTAAAATAAATATTAATAAATTTATATAGGGCATACATTGCAAACTAATTAAAAATAGGTAAGAAAAAAGTGTCAAATCTTTCTTTCAATTTTAATAATTAGAGTTAGCTTCTTAAAATGTTTAAATATGTTTCTCAGCGTTTATTAAAAAAAAATTAAGGGGTAACATCGTCAAAATTGTAAAAAATTGGCCAGAAATTACAAATTGAGATTTAAATGCAGAAATGTTCTCCTATAAAAACGAGGAAGCAAAAACCAAACCAGAATAAAATCGGTTGAGTTTGAGCCAAGTTACGATAAAAAAACATTGAAGGACTTTGCAATTTTTTAAAAATGTAAAAAATTGGCCAGAAATGATAAATTGAGATTTAAATGCAGAAAAGTTCTCCATTAAAAACTAAGAAGAAAAAACCAAACCAGCCTGAAATCGGTTGAGTTTAAGCCAAGTTACGATCAAAAAACGTTTTAAGGAGTACCGATTTTTAGGAAAAAAAAAGTAAAGGGTTACATCGTAAAAAATTTTAAAAAATTTGCCAAAAAATAGATATTGAGTTTTTAATACAGAAATGTTCTCCATTAAAAACCAAGAAGAAAAAACCAAACCAGACTGAAATCGGTTGAGTTCAAGCCAAGTTACGATCAAAAAACCACAGAAGAAATTCGCGATTCTTGAGCCAAAAAAAATTAAAGGGGTCACATCGTCAAAATTCTCAAAAATTGGCCAAAAAATTATAAACCCAGTTTTAAATGCAGAAATGTTCTCCATTAAAAACCAAGAAGAAAAAACCAAACCAGACTGAAATCGGTTGAGTTTAAGCCAAGTTACGATCAAAAAACCACAGAAGAAATTCGCGATTCTTGAGCCAAAAAAAATTAAAGGGGTCACATCGTCAAAATTCTCAAAAATTGGCCAAAAAATTATAAACCCAGTTTTAAATGCAGAAATGTTCTCCATTAAAAACCAAGAAGAAAAAACCAAACCAGACTGAAATCGGTTGAGTTTAAGCCAAGTTACGATCAAAAAACCACAGAAGAAATTCGCGATTCTTGAGCCAAAAAAAATTAAAGGGGTCACATCGTCAAAATTCTCAAAAATTGGCCAAAAAATTATAAACCCAGTTTTAAATGCAGAAATGTTCTCCATTAAAAACCAAGAAGAAAAAACCAAACCAGACTGAAATCGGTTGAGTTTAAGCCAAGTTACGATCAAAAAACCACAGAAGAAATTCGCGATTCTTGAGCCAAAAAAAATTAAAGGGGTCACATCGTCAAAATTCTCAAAAATTGGCCAAAAAATTATAAACCCAGTTTTAAATGCAGAAATGTTCTCCTATTAAAACCGAGAAGAAAAAACCAAACCAGACTGAATTCGGTTGAGTTTTATCCAAGTTATGACCAAAAAACCCAGAAGAAATTCGCGATTCTTGAGCCAAAAAAAATTAAAGGGGTCACATCGTCAAAATTCTCAAAAATTGGCCAAAAAATTATAAACCCAGTTTTAAATGCAGAAATGTTCTCCATTAAAAACCAAGAAGGAAAAACCAAACCAGACTGAAATCGGTTGAGTTTAAGCTAAGTTACGATCAAAAAACCACAGAAGAAATTCGCGATTCTTGAGCCAAAAAAAATTAAAGGGGTCACATCGTCAAAATTCTCAAAAATTGGCCAAAAAATTATAAACCCAGTTTTAAATGCAGAAATGTTCTCCATTAAAAACCAAGAAGATAAAACCAAACCAGACCGAAATCGGTTGAGTTTAAGCCAAGTTACGATCAAAAAACCACAGAAGAAATTCGCGATTCTTGAGCCAAAAAAAATTAAAGGGGTCACATCGTCAAAATTCTCAAAAATTGGCCAAAAAATTATAAACCCAGTTTTAAATGCAGAAATGTTCTCCATTAAAAACCAAGAAGGAAAAACCAAACCAGACCGAAATCGGTTGAGTTTAAGCCAAGTTACGATAAAAAACATTGAAGGACCTTGCAATTTTTTTACCCGTTTAACAAAAAAAATTTAATTTTCAAAATTGTAAAAAATTGGCCAGAAATTATAAATTGAGATTTAAATGCAGAAATGTTCTCCTATAAAAACTAGGAAGGAAAAACCAAACCAGACTAAAATCGGTTGAGTTTAAGCCAAGTTACGATAAAAAACATTGGAGGACTTTGCAATTTTTTTACCCGTTAAAAAAAAAAATTAGGGGGTTACATCGTCAAAAATGTAAAAAATTGGCCAGAAATGATAAATTGAGATTTAAATGCAGAAAAGTTCTCCATTAAAAACTAAGAAGAAAAAACCAAACCAGCCTGAAATCGGTTGAGTTTAAGCCAAGTTACGATCAAAAAACGTTTTAAGGTGTTAGAGATTTTTAAGCTTCATATTAATAGTTGTTTTTGCAGTAAACTAGTTTCTTTCCTAGATTTTAAATATTTATTACGCGCGTATACGTAATTTGCTGGGACTCAGCGCATAAGTATGCAATGAATTTACACTTCCGCTTGCTGCTATTTAATTCAGCCCAAAAGATGCACCTTTATATGGCCTGGCGATTCGGCCACTCCGTTTTATAATTGCTATTTGCATACTTTCGCGGCGCACAAAATATAGGACAATAATTTTGGTGTGGACTTACCCGCTGTTAAGGACACTCAGTTACCTTTTGTCGACACACCGCAGACTTGGCCGAAATTCATCGATGATTTAGTCCATCCGAGTTCAGAGGTAATTATCACATTTATTCACACACGATTATTTAAACTCGATTAATTACACACTTTTAACACGTGATTATAAGCACGGTGGTGAGCGGGTGGAAAGCCGCGGAGCGGCTGAGGCTGCAGCGGGGCGAGAAATGGAGAGAGACAGCGATAGATCGAGCGAGAGAGAGAGAGAGAGGGTGAGCACGATTGAGAACGTGTTGCCGCGGACAGACTTTGGCTGCTGCGGAGAGTCATTTGAGAGCGCCATCGCATGCTGCTGACGTGGACTATTTACATTGCTTAATCTCTCTCTCGATCAATCTCTGACTCTCTCCATCTCCGACACCTATACAAAGAGGCGTCTCCCCGCAGCTGTCTCAGTAAGGCCGCGGCTCTCGACACGTTCACCCGTGTTGGTAATCGTGTGTTAAAAAGTGTGATAATAACCTCTGCAATGGAAGGGACTTAATCATGGATCAATCTCGGCCAAGTTTGCGGAGTGGCGATGAAAGGTAACTGAGTGTCCTCTGCAGCGGGTAAGTCCGAATGAAGACTATTTTCCTATATCCTATATATAAAGCTGATAGCACCGATCGGTAAACTTATTAATTAAGAGCTGGTGTGGGTGGTTATAAAAATACTAGAAAGTTCAACTCCTTTACCTTTTTAAACCCCACCTGCAATTTCTTACTCATCCTTAAAGCCCATTTGGCAGCTCCAACTCTTCTTTAAAGGACATCTGGCCTCCTTTGCCCTACTTGACCTTCCTTTTAAATTGAAATTCCATTCGCTGCTGGCAATGACAGTGCTAGATCAAATGCAATATGGCCTTGCCGCGACCACGCCCACTCAACCGACCGCTGCCCCCTCATGCGGGCGCTACGCCCCCCCCGCGGCTGTGTGAGAGTGCGTGTCCTTGCCACTTGGCTGAGCGCGAGGACTTTGCATTCGGTTTTCGCATCTGCATCTGCAGCTGCATCTGTTTCTGCATTTGCATTAAGCATTTAGGATTTGCATTTGGGTTTTGGCCACGCTTGGCGCCACCTGAGCTAAAACGGGAACTTGATTGTTGCCACAAACACGGAGACTGTCAGCAGCAGCAGCAGCAGCACACACATGCACACTCAACCACTTAATGGCTTGGACATGCAGCTTATGTTTGGCCTTAGACTTGCATTCCGAGACTGGGGAAATATACATTTAAGAACCTATTCTAGCATTTAATTTCAATGAAATTGTCTAATATATATTTTGCTATGGAATCCACAGATCTGCTCATCGAGATGCTGGGCGTGCTGGCCAGCTACAGCATAACGGTGAAGGAGCTGAAGCTGCTCTTTGGCACAATGAAGGCCACCAATGGCAAGTGGCCACGGCACTCGGCCAAGCTCCTGAATGTCCTGCGCCAGATGCCACACCGCAACGGGCCGGATGTCTTCTTCAGCTTTCCGGGTCGCAAGGGATCGGTAAGTGGAAACTAATGTGGAATTAAGAACATTTAAAATGTACACCAATAGGTTTCAACAACAATTCCAACAAATGCAAACCCGCTTTAAAATAGATTTTCTTTTCCAAATATTTTGTAAAAATTTTAAATTTTCCATTTGAAAACTAGAATTTTCTATACATTTCCCTTTTTCCCTGCTCGTATCGCTGTGAAACTTTTATGAAATACCCTTTTCCTGTCCGAACTAAATACAAAATATGGAATGTGCTGGCCAGCTGATATGTTTTCAATTGAATTCAACTTTAGGCCTGGCAATATCTTTTGTGTCGCTTGCATTTTTTATTGAATGCAACTGGCAGGAACAAAGGCACACACTCATATATCGTATATATATCTACATATATATACTAAAGCTAGAGTGAGGTCTCCAGGGGTTTACGTAGCGCACACAGCGGCCCATGGACATTTCCGGGGGCTTTTATTTTATTGCGTTGCACTTAAAACGAATTCGCTGGGTGCGACGGGGGGTGTTAGCTGTCCAGTGTGTCTATTTGTGCTTGACCAGTCCACTCTATCGATGTGTCCATCGCCCCATAAACGCATAAAAAATGCCATAAAGTGAATTGGAAGTCAAATGCGAACATGGTCCAATAAAGAGGCGTGCTATCGCGGAGGAAGAACCAACCCCTGTGAAGCTCCTAGTCCTCCCATTCATTCCATCCATGATATATCCTTGACGTTCTCACATCCTCTCATCAAACGCCACCATCATCATCATCGTCGCATTCCCTGTTTTGTCGTGCGCCGACTTTTCACGCATTTGGCCATTTTTAATTTTCGTTTAGCCAGCTTTTAGGCGACACTATTTCTCCCCTCTCCTTTTATGTTTGGTGTGTGTGCGAAAAACAGGCGAAAAATCACCCAACCCAATGCCCACTTAACCGCCGATCAGCGATCCACAAGCACGCCTAATGTCATTGATGGTGCTGATTGCAACAGGACGGGGATTCGATTCGAATAATGAGATTTTCGGAAAGCCAAAACCCAAAATCACCAGGGCACCATTTCAGTTTCCTCCATTTCCCCCCAATATCTTTCCGAATTGCTGTCACAGGAATGGAAGAGAGGAAAAAAGCACAGAGAGAAAGATATTAAATGATTTTAAAACGGAATTTTCCTAATTAAACATACAAATATTTAATTTTGAATAATTAGTTTTTTAGGTATTATAAAGAAAAAACACTGTATTGAGTCAAGGCAATCATTAATTATTTGTTGGAGTAATTGTTGAGAGCTGTTGGTGTACATTTTAAAAAGTTGTTGAAAGCCAGTGGTGTACATTTTTACAACATCGTCCAAAGACCAATTTAAACTGTTTATTATTGTTAGTTTCCTTACTTTTATTTAAGAATCTTTATTTGTTCATCTTCTTTAATGGGCATATTTTTCTCAGTGCTTTGAAAATCGAAAACTGTGGAAAAATGGGCAAAATGGAGGCGTGACATGGCGGCACCAGTGACTGCGGGCTGTGGCAGTGGCGCTGCAAAGTTGCTGCAACCGCAGCAAAACTCTCTAACAGTGTCAGCCTTTGTCACGTCCGCCTGGCCCTAACCCATTTAGCCGGTTTTTCCTGGGTTCCTTGGGTGCTCCATGACCACCACTCACCCCCCTCAAGGATGGCAGCCCGCAGGATAAGTGCAAAGTAAATGAAATTTGATCTTTGAGAGAGCGTGAGAGGGTCAGGGAGCGCCACAGAGTTCAAGAGTAAATGGATGATTAAATAACCTAACAAACAATAAGCATAAATAAATCACAGAGAAGGAAAACGTTCTCCCTTAAATAATCACCAATTTATCAACGAAGTAAAGCGGGGAATAATTAGTTTATTAATGAAATATAATAACTCAAATGAGCAGAAGCAATTTGACTTGATGGAATGTCCAAAAACTAAACAACCCGCAATTTATAAGACCAATATTTAGCTCAAGGGCACAAGGAGTTAATTAAAGTTAATAAAATATTTACCAAGCAAAATTGCAAGTGACATTTTGGCAAAACAAAATACAAAAATGTTGACACAAAATGCTCTTTAAAGGCATCTCCGATGGAGATAGCTGCCATCGTAGCTGCCATCGAACGCATAAATAGTTGTTATCTAATTGAAGATGATTTACCTGAGATGCCTCAAGCGGATAATGGATTTCCACAGAAATAATGTGCAGCACAAAGGCATTGTCACAGCAGCTGGAATGGAATTTATGAACTGCCTGCCTGCAAATACCATTAGTTGGCTTAGAGTCTGCTTAGAGTTGTTGTTGGTGAACTCCTTTGGCACAAAAATATATATATATATATATGTGTCTAAGGCGTACCGATGATAAATCAAATGTGCTCATTTCCTTTTAATTCTCTGTCCATTCCTGTTGCGGCTTCTTCTGTGCACAACATTTCCATGGGCTTCCTTTTTGAATTTCTGGAATGGCTTTGAGGTTGTGCCACAGGAAATACATTCGTGTGTAGTTTTCCCAAGTGGAATGCCACAAGTTTTCCCCCTTTTCACCCAGTTGAAAGCTCATTCAAAAGTATTTCCTGTGATTTATTCAGTAGTTGCTCAGAGTGAGAGACTCACTGCGGTTTTTCTTTGGGATCTCTTACAAGTCAAACGAAAGTCAATAGGGCGGCTTATTCATGTTAATTGCCCACGAAATGTTTTCACAATTGATATTCAAGTCCAATTTCAACAGAAACTAATTGATTTTTGGCCTGATTTCCACTTTCAGGCCATGGTCCTGCCGCCTTTGGCCAAGTGGCCCTACGAGAACGGGTTCACCTTCACCACCTGGTTCCGCCTGGATCCCATCAACTCGGTGAATATTGAACGGGAGAAGCCCTACCTCTACTGGTGAGTGGTCTAATTTCATTTAATACGTATCTAAAATTTTAAATAGCCACAATTACGTATAAATAACTAATTATTTGCTTTATTGCACCATTTCTTTCCTACAGCTTTAAGACATCGAAGGGCGTGGGCTACACGGCGCACTTTGTGGGCAACTGCCTCGTCCTCACCTCCATGAAGGTCAAGGGCAAGGGCTTTCAGCATTGTGTCAAATACGAATTCCAGCCACGAAAGGTAGGACTTAACTCTATTAATGCATACATAAGTTTATTAATTTGTAAACTAAACTCTCTCCCCCTTTCAGTGGTATATGATTGCCATAGTGTATATATACAATCGTTGGACGAAAAGCGAAATCAAGTGCCTCGTTAACGGACAGCTGGCCTCCTCCACGGAGATGGCCTGGTTTGTTTCCACAAACGATGTGAGTACAAAGGCTTAATTAATAATTCATATTTGCATTTTGTCTTATTTTATTATAATTTGGCATAAATTCAAACACTGAGCTAAAAGAAACCGCATTTTTCAGAGGCGTCAAGATGATCGTAAATAAATAAGAAAATATTGATCAAAGAATGCTTAAATTAAATAAATAAAATAGTCAAGCTTAGTTGATAAGCAGTTTAATAATAAAAACTCCTTAAATATTAGTTTTTTTTTTTAAATTAAATAAATAAAAGAGTCAAGCTTAGTTGATAAGCAGTTTAATAATAAAAACTGTTTAAATATTAGTTTATAATTTTCAATTCAAACAAAATAAAATAAAATAACTAGAAATCTTGATAGAAGCTCAGAGCTTAAAGGAAAATTATAAAATACAAGCTGGGCAAATTTCTATAAAATGTGCCATAATTTGGTTCGTTGGAGAAGTCCTTTGTCAATTTTCATACCAAACTCTTAGATTACTTTTTAATGGGTAGAAAGCCAACGGTAACTTTACATTAATTATAATTATTTTTTTTTTTTACTTGCACCATAATTATTAATTTGCAATAATTTGGATTAGTTGTTGAAAACCTTGGTGTAAATTTGCATAGCATACTTTTGGGTTCTTTCTTCTTATGGTTAAAATTGGCTATTTGTAATTCAGAATATTTTTGTGGATTTATTTATATTATTTCATAATAACATGTAAAATAATTACAATCAAATTTCACCTATTTTTTTATAGCCCTTTGACAAGTGCTACATCGGAGCCACGCCCGAGTTGGACGAGGAGCGCGTGTTCTGCGGCCAAATGTCTGCGATTTACCTGTTCAGCGAGGCGCTGACCACGCAGCAGATCTGCGCGATGCACCGCCTGGGACCCGGCTACAAGGTGAGTCTAAGTCCTGAGTTGGGGGAGGTTGTTGTGGGGTGTTCAATCAGGGATTGATCACGTCCTTGCACCACCAAAGCGCACCACTCTGCACCGCCGAACGCCGCAGCAGCAGCAGCAGCAGCTAAAACCTTGTCCTTGTCTGTACAGAAATAATGTGATTTGTTCCTATACGTATTATATATCTATATATTGCCGTTTCTCTTTTCTTTTTGCTCTTTTTTCTCTCTCTGTCCGCTGCACCGCTAAAAAAAAATAAATAATGACAACTACAATTTGCACAAAAAACAAAACACTGAAAACACAAAACACCATTAAAAAAACAGTCGCAGTTTCGATTCGACAACGAGTGCTATCTGAATCTGCCGGACAATCACAAGCGGGTGAGTCACTTTCAACTCTTGCCAGCAACGGCCTTGGGGGCCGCAACGACCTTGCCGGTCGTGGGCGGCACTGGGAGTGGCAGTGGCAACGGCACAGCCACCGAGGCAGCAGCGGCAGCAGCTGCCGCCGCGGGGCAGCAACAGTTGCAGCTGCAATTCCAAATCCTGGCCGCCGAGCAGGAGGCGCGAGCCATCGATTGGTCCGACGAGAGGCTGGATCTGAATGCGGCCTTTGTGAAGATCCGCGCGGTGCTCACCGCCCGCAATGCGGCGACCTTGGCCAGTAACAGTAACAGTAACAGTAGTGGTGGTAGTAGTAGCACCACCACCACCACCTCGGCGGCAACAGCAGCAGCAGCAGCCGCAGCAGCAGTAGCAGCAGCTGCAGCAGCGACCACGGGAGCAACATCCTCCGCAGGACACACACCCTCCTCCCTCAGTGAGGACACCCAACAGCAGCCACATGCCACACAGGGCGGCGACACCAGCGATCCGCTGGGCCATTTGCCCACCGGAAATGCTTCTTTCGGTATTTACCCTTTTTGTTTATTATTCATTTTTGTACTTCATTTGATTTGATTTTATATTTATGTTTGATTTTTTATTATTATTTTTATCTGCAAAGCAGACCAACTGCGCCGCATGTCCAGTGCCAGCAACCTGAGCTCCCTGATGGCAACCGCCGACACTGAGGAGGTCAACCAGCTGAAAGCTGTAAGCAAACCTTTTATTTATTAACATTATTTGATTATGTATTTATTTTTGTTTAAGCCTTAAGTTGGGCTAATTTTTAACTCAGTTCTATTTCATTTGCTTAAGTTGTTGAATTAAGTTCAGTCTTTGGAGCTCTTCTTTAGCTTTAATAAATATTAAAATATTAGCATATAAGTTTATTATTACTTCTTTTTTTACTGCTTTTAAATTCTATATTAATACCTCAAACATTTATAATTTACTCTAGAAGTTTTATTAGCAATTTCTCTTTAAAATTCATATCCAACTGTTGAAAAAATCCTTAACTCAATTGCTTCTAGGGTCTTAAAATTAAGACTTTCCTTTAGCATTTCCTTAACTTTCCATATTTTCATTGTTTCTGATGAATACATTCTTAATTTTCCATTTAGAAATCAAGACTTTATTCACTTTATTCTTCGTGGCAGGCAAATAAATAGTTGCGAGCTTCAAACTTTTTAGATCATCGATTTTCGTGCACGCAATTAAGAAGTTAGCCGCAAGTTTATTTTGTTAAAATTTCATTACTACCCGTTATGGGGGATATTTTGTATTCATTTATTTTTGCGCTGAAATCAAACGCCTCGGGGAGGTTATAGCAAAAGTTATTAAGAAGTTACCGCCGCCGGCAATTAAATCGATAGAATCAGTTTTTGTATTTTGAAGCAAGTACATTTTGGGGCTTCTTAAAGTAGTCGCGGATGTTTATGGGGGAAGTAAATGTAGCGTGCACGGTGTACACTTACCTAGTCACCCACCCATCCCACCTGTGAGGGTGTTCAACTCACCACCACCCCCTGGGCGAAGCTAGACAAAGGCAGCAGCACCCAAGTTGGAGCCCAGATTGTTGGGGATCTTTGGGCGCGCGCATGTTCCATATTCCTTCGTCTGGAGCCTGGGAAATTTCTATGTTCCAGGTGCTCCACATTTCCAGGATACCCGAAACAGCGCCATTATGTAGACAGCCCACCCACTTTTCACCGCCCCCCTCTCAGGTATTATATGCCATTGGGGGGGGTGAGGCAAAGTGAGTGCTTTAGTTATTTTGAATGTTGTTTTTATGTGCCAAATCGGGAGTTGAGTTAATGGGATGGGAAAACACGGTCGCACACACTCACATTCGCATTCGCATTTTCACATTTCCCCCCCCCCCCCCCCCCCATTTCCATTTCCAACAACAACAACAAACATTGCGCTTTTACGAGGAAAAGTCTGATCCCCGGCAGGAAAATGGTGGGGAAAATGTGTGCCAGCGAAATAAAATGTGGCGGCAAACGATGGCCATTCAACGAGTCAGACAGTTCATAGCCACAAAATATTAGAAATATACCTACAAAATATTGGATACATCTAGGAGGTAAATGTAACGCGTTTTGGGATTATTATTGCGTGAGTTCTCCTCTAAGGGAACTCAATAATTTATTCCTAGTCAGGTCTTATTTTAATGCTTGTTCGGTTTATTTTATTTGCCAGAACATTTTAAGAAATGAAGTTCATATTTCGAAGAAGAGGGAAAGAGAGAGAGAAGAGAGAGAGATCTTCTCTTCTTGTAGCGCGACGGAGTTCTCAGCTCTCTCTTTTGGGAGAGAGAGATTCCTCTACTTTTTAATTAAACTTCAAAAAATGTATATGTAACACAATCTTTTTCTAGTTTTTGTACTTAAACCATCTTGCGTTATTTGCTCTTGTTAAATGTAAATTAAATTTATTATGCTTTCTTATTATCACACTTTTTTTTACATTTTTTTAAATTTAAAATATAGTAAAAAAGTATTTTTAAATAATTATGCTTTCTTGTTATCGCACTTTTTGTTATTTGTTTTTTATTTAAAATAACGCAAAGAAGTATTTTTAGGACCAAAGAAAATGCAGCCATCTGCAACAACAAATGCCAAGCCAAACAAAAGAAACAAAAATAAATAAATGAAGCAATAATTATTTTAAAACCACCAACACACAAGCACCAGCTTACATGTATGGCACACACACACACACTTACTACACACACACACAACACTCAGTCTTTTATGACGGCCAAAATGCACCGAAGGAGAAGAAAACTCAAAGCTCGAGGAAAATCGAGGAAATTCTGCCCTGAACAAGTAGCAGAAATGCAACGATGCGTGTCCTGTATATATTTTATATATATTATATATATATATATATTATGCTGCATTTGAATACGAACACTCTTATATATATATATGCAAAGTTGATGTGTGTGCGAATGACCTGGCAGAGAGTTTATTGGAAATTTTCTCAGGACTTTAGCCCAGTGAGAACTTCATAAAAGTAAATTTACAACAAACCCAAGTCCGCAGCTAACTTAATCCCAGATCAGTGTAGATTTTCTGCTGCATTTCATGATTTATTTTCAATTTTCTATCAAGTTTTCTTGTCTCTCAAGAACCAGTTCCTCCTTTGCTTGCAATATTTATATTTGGAAAATAAATAAACTTACTGTACAACTTACAACTCTGCTGGGTTTTAAAGGAACTTCGGAGCACCGAACTTAACTTTTTCCTTAGGTCACTCTGTGACTTCTTTATACATATATATATTTTTTTTTTTACTGTGAGCCAAAGCTAAAGACAAAGCCAGAAATAAAGACAGGTCCACACACTCGATGACTCGCCGAAAGCCCGGCCTAATCCCTGCCAGCTCTCTGGTGCTCTGTTAGCCTCGTATATATATTTAGTACTTGTACACTTTTGTAGCCCTGTAAACTCCACATATATCTATTTATCCTCCACTAAGACACCTCTCCGGCTTCATCCCAACAGGTGCTGTACGATGGCAAGCTATCGAATGCCATTGTGTTCATGTACAATCCGGTGGCCACCGATGGTCAACTGTGCCTGCAGTCATCGCCCAAGGGAAACGTTTCCTATTTCGTGCACACGCCGCATGCCCTCATGTTGCAGGTGAGTTCAGTGGAAATTCAGTGAAAACGAAAAATTCAAGGAAAAGCCCATGGAGCATAAATTCCATGAAGAAATTTTACGACACTGGCGCATGCCTTGGCATTTCTTATTAGCCAAGAAAGTCCAAGGCCCCGTTTCCTGCGGAAGGCAGGGTGGCAGGCAGGCAGGCAGGCGGCTGTCCGGATGAAGCCAAGGTCCAGGAAAATTATTCAATAAATTTTGTAGTAATTTCTTGTGCAAACAACACACAAATCATAAGAGAGGCTGTGGAGGCTGGAGGCGAACGTGTCCCGTGGCTGATGACAGCCTGGGCGATTAATGGACCCCAAAAACAAGACTCTCTCTCTCTTCTCTCTCTGATTAAATTGAAATTTGGTTTTACAGGATGTGAAGGCGGTAGTCACGCACTCGATACACTGCACCCTGAACTCGATTGGAGGCATACAGGTGCTCTTTCCACTGTTCTCCCAGCTGGACATGGCCCACGAGGGCCTAGGGGACATCAAGAGGGATCCCACGCTGTGGTAAGTTTAATTTGAGATTAACTGTTTTTAACTAGAACTATAAACTGATGTATTGTTTCACAGCTCCAAGCTGCTGGGCTTCATTTGCGAACTGGTGGAGACCTCGCAGACGGTGCAGCAGCACATGATCCAGAACCGGGGCTTCCTGGTCATCTCGTTCATGCTGCAGCGCTCCTCCCGCGAGCATCTGACCCTGGAGGTCCTTGGGTCCTTTCTCAACCTCACCAAATATCTGGTCACCTGCCTGTCGGCCAACAGCGATTTGCTGCTCAAGCAGGTAAGTCGTCACCTCGACTCGAATGTGATACAAATGTGATTATGAAACCTTTGCCTGCCGCCTATGTTAGAATATGTTTTATGTGTAATTTAATTTAAGACAATTCGATCGCGGACCACGCTGCGTATGCGCTATGTCAAAGGCATGCCGTATTCTCTGTTTGAATTATGAACTATGACTATGTATTATATTGTTATTTGCGACCAAACTAAGTTCGATCTAAGTTCGATTTTTTTGGGGGGGTTGGTGGTTAGCATGCAAACAACCCCAAAAAGAAAACCAAAAAAAAAAACCCATTTGATTTACAACTTTGTTAAGCGTTCGTTCACACCCAAAACAAAAAAAAATAAGGGAAAAACAAAACAAAAATCTATATAATATATGCGTTTATGATATGATAATAATCCCCATCGATTGCTAACCGGGTGGCATGTTAACCCAACTCTGCGAAAAAAAACAGGATACCAAAGAAATCCCAAAAATGATATGCGAATTCGTTTCGTTTGTTGCTTTCTCTGTCTCTATTTCTCTCTACCAAAATACACAACACACTGAATACATCCTATCTCTATCTATCGCACTCACTGTGTTTTGCCTTTTGTTGATGATGATTACTATGGTTATTATGATGATGATGATGATGATGATGATGGCGCACAGTTGAACACAGGCCTGCGTAATCCTTTCAAAAAAGTAAACACAACCGTAAACAACTCTGCTCACATTTCTTGTTATAAGTAACTGCACTTGAGAATCTCTTAAGCAAATATACTCGTACTCGTACTCGTACTCATATACTCACTCGCATAAATATATCTGTGTATATATCCACTCCTTCCATACAAAAAATATATAAATATATATATATATAGACTTGCGTACATGTATATAGTGTGTGTATTTTTGTTTGTTTTGCGCCTCTTTTGCCAGCCGTCAAACCGGAAAATATTTTTCCGCCATGAAACTCCCAATTGGTTGCCCATTGAATTCTATAAACCGCTTAGTTTAAAGGTGGAACAGAGTGTGCCTTTGTTCTACTGCTTAAGCTGGCCAAACCCATAGAGGCAGGAAAATTGTATTTTTATCTCAGAATCACCTTGTGTGTTTAGGTTCTAACCTTTATTTTTCTAAAGTGTTTAAGTAACAATGCAATCAATTAAAAGTTATAAAATATTCAAGAAATTCCGTTTACTTTATTTTATAAAGACAGCTGAAAAATAATTTAATATATTATTTACATGATATTTGGGAATAATTTTCTTGAAATTACTAAAATTCCGCTAGGCAACACTTCTTTTTATGTTCAACATACATACACTCCTTGCCAACACTGTTCCGCCTGAGTGTTCTGCATGCACACTTTTTCCTGCATGTCCTTGAAGCTTAAAGAAAAGCTACAAATTGGCTGAATGCAAATTGTTTCATTCCTGCGTTCCGTTCTGTTGCGATCAGTTGCCGCCATTCCATTTGCGTTCCATACCGTTCCGTTTCGTTTCGCTTGCACTTTGCACCTGCCTGGCCACACTGCACCGCCACGCTACGCTTCGTTTCCCGCTCTCTCGAAAATTAAATGCGAATAATCAAAATTAATACTCTCCCTAGCCAGAATCAGCAAGACAAAAATGTGAAATGCCAAAAAGAAGAAATATTAACTACAACTTAACTGTCTTCTTCTACTTTTGTCTGCTCTCTCTTTCACTCTCTCTCTCTCTCTCTCAATTTCTCACTCTCTTATATACTATATCTCTCTCCCTGTCTCTTTCACTTCAACCACTCCCCTCCCACACGTTCCACACTCATGATCGCGCTTCTCCATTCCAAATTCCAAACAAAACACCCCCTGCTTTTTGCTAATTGTGATCGTTTATCGATAATTATTCAATGCGCCCCATCTTGACACACACACATGATACGATAATAATAACAACAACAACTCAACTACAATATATATTAACAATCTTGCTAACAACAACAACCGAATTTATAAATATCAAACTATTAAAAACAACATCTCAACATGAACAACAACAGTTCTACCAGGTGAAGCTCAATTCTCGAATTCTCTCTGTACTCTCTGTACTCTGTGTACTTGCATATATTCCCAATACTCGTACTATAACCAATGTAACATACAAGTATATACGTATCCGTTTTCGTTCCACTGTTCCATACCGTTTTCGTTTCATTTTGTGTGTTTGTGTTTAGCGTAATTTGTTCGAACATAACTCGTTACTCGTATTGTGTACATAAGTCTTCATCTCATCATCAGAGCGCTGTGGCATACCGTTCTTCTATATATTTTATATATATAGTCCTACCCCACACCGCTATTCATTCCATTCCGTTCCGCTTCGCTTTCTTTGTCCCCGAAACCGCAACGATAAACCGCATAATCTTATTAACTCTGAGGGGACCTTAAGCGAAACCTCAAAGAACCCCCACAACCAAAAAAACCCCACTGTCAATCCCAGCCTTTGCTTTGGCTTTTCCTGTTCCGTTACCACTTTTCTCCCCACTTCCTGCATCCCATTTCCCCCATTTCCCACCTCCTGCTGTTCCTCACTCAATTTGTTCAATGTGTCATTTGGATAATTGAAGCCAAAGTTGTGTTCACAGCACCGCATCGCACCTTCCTAATTGCTCGCCTCGCATATCTCCAGTGCCGTGCCGCCGCCCCCTGAAACATATATCCTTGCCGCCCACCGATTCGCCCTTGTGTCCCCTGGAAAAATGAATAAATTTCAACTGGAGTGCAATAAAAAATATTTGAAAAGCAGAGCACAGAAATTTTTCGTGGCACCAAAAGGTGCTGCATTTTTATGTTTTTTTTTTTTCTACATTCGTTGCACAGCAGCTTTTTAATTGGGAAACTTCTCCGGCTCCGGCTCTGGCTTTGGCTCTGTGTAAGGATTCTTTGGGGGTTGCTTTTCATGGGGGAATGGGGCTGGGAAATCCTTGTTGCATTGTTGCCAGAGCGCCATGGAAACAACATTGGCGAACATTGGTTTTGACAATCCAACAAGTTGAGGCAAGGGCTTAACAAGTTTTGTTTTCTGGGCCCCGGCCAAAAGGCAGATGAATGAAATTAAAGCGGATTGTAATTCCCTCCACTAGCCAGAAGTTGCTCTTAACTGGATTATGTTCAGATATATATATTCCATGGACTTTAAAGCCATAAAATTGAGTGTCTGCTCAGCTGAAAGTATCAATTACCAAATGAGCATGAATCGAGTTCTAAAATTTAAATGTAATATTTTAAATTATTAAAACTATATAGGAGTTCAAGTCCATCTCTCCTTGGGTTATATATCTCTGTGTTTATCATTAAGAATTCAACCTCATCAAATCATTTGCCATAAAACAAAATACTAAATGTTATTTACTTATCCAAATTTATTCCTAACTTAGTGGTAACTTTATATTTACTGAATGAAAAACAAAGGAAAACAACTATAGCCTAGCTTAGCCTAGCCTAGTTTTAGTTTTAGTTTTAGTTTTAGTTTTAGTTTTAGTTTAATTTAGTCAAGTGTTAAAAATCCCCCCCTTAACTTTTGAAGCTAACAACAAATCCTCTCATTGAATACCGGAATGCAATTTGTTTCGTTTCGTTTCATTTCGTTCCTTTCCATTCCGTTCCGTTCCGTTGGAATTTGATTTTATGTTCTCGTTGAATGCCGTTTTGCTGTTTGCTGCATGTGTTTATGTTGGGTTTCCCCGCCCAATAACTACTACCAACCAACCCAATAAAATATCAACATCAACCTACAACAACAACAACAACCCTGACTCAACAACCAACAAATAAATAAATAAAATAAAAAAAAAACCAACCCGAAATCATGTTTAAACGTATGTATACCGATATATCAAACTCATTATTTAAATACTGCACTTGGAAATATATCCATATATTTTATATTCACACGCTTAAAACCCCCTTGACTTCCCTTTGACTTTATCTATCTAACTATTTGAATCTATAACCAAATATACACTATCTATACACTACACCCACCGTACACACACACCCTTCCTTTCCGAGCGAAAACCACACACAACGACACAAGAACACCCTTCCCATCGAGTTGTGCGAGGACAGCATAAGTTACTTGACTAATTCCCCGCAGTTGTTCTGTTTCTCGTTTCTCACGTGGCAGCTGCTGGACCATGTCCTCTTCAATCCAGCGCTGTGGATCTACACACCGGCGAATGTCCAGGCGCGACTGTACTCCTACCTGGCCACCGAGTTCCTCTCGGACACGCAGATCTACAGCAATGTGCGGCGGGTGAGCACCGTTCTCCAGACGGTGCACACCCTCAAGTACTACTACTGGGTGGTGAATCCGCGGGCCAAGAGCGGCATAATACCAAAGGGACTGGGTGAGTGCTTGCAGAACTGTAATAACCCAATTATCGATATTATGTCGATGAAAAATCGATAGTTTAGGTATTTGATAATTACCTTGATATGGTTTGCTATTTAATTGTATTTATTTATCTTTTGGAATTTTTTTAAAAGCTGTTATAAGCCTAGATATATTAAAAAAAAATTATTATAAAAAATAATGTTCGGTATTATTTCGATTAAAAATCGATAGTTTTAGGGTTTACGTTTACTTGTATTTTTTTACGTGACTTATTGAAAATGCGCTAACAATATTCTTTTATCACTATAGAAAAATTAAAAGGGGTACTTTTTGATATTACATCGATGTTAAATCGATAGTTTTTGTCTACGTTTACGTTTTTGATAATTACCTTGATAGGTTCTGCTATTAAAGTATTCTTTAAAATTTATTTATCTGCTGGATATATTTTTAAAGGCCATTATAACCATAAATAAATAAAATGGGGTGCTTTTCCATTTTATTTCGATAAGAGATCGATAGTTTAATTATTGTACTTTGATTTCTTGTCTTATTAAAGTATTTTTTCAAATTTTCTTAGCTTGAAATATTAGGGCTGATATTCAAGTATGTAGATAAGTTACAAATTATATTTCTGCAAAATATTTTCAATATTTATTTGAAATTAAATTGAACACTAATCGAACTCTTATCGATAGACATTTATAGAGAGTACCAAGAATTAATCAAATTATATTAAATAGGGTTGTACAAAAAGTATTTTTCCAGTATTACTTTACTTTATTTTTGTTCATTATTTATTTATTTATTTATTTATTTATTCCTAGTGCGACGAGTTTAAAACTTATATTTATTACACTAGTCACGGGGTTTAAAATTTCTTAATCTAACATTAATATATTTAATACATAATTTTATGAAACTATTTTGAACGTTTTCCATCACCTTTCCCCCTCCTAGATGGACCACGTCCGGCGCAGAAGGACATCCTGGCCATCCGAGCCTACATCCTGCTGTTCCTCAAGCAGCTCATCATGATCGGCAACGGGGTCAAGGAGGATGAGCTGCAGAGCATCCTCAACTATCTGACCACCATGCATGAGGTGGGTGGAATGATCAAAGAGCTCTCCACGAATTCTATACTCTTAGAATCTCTATAAGTCCCAACTGGAACGAAGTGACAGCTGCTTGACTCTGTGTTTTTTTTTGGCATTTGTTTTTCGCAGGACGAGAACCTGCACGATGTGCTGCAGATGCTCATCTCGCTGATGTCGGAGCACCCCAGCTCCATGGTACCTGCCTTCGATGTGAAGCACGGAGTGCGCAGCATCTTCAAGCTGCTGGCGGCCGAAAGTCAGCTCATCCGGCTGCAGGCCCTCAAGCTGCTTGGCTTCTTCCTGTCGCGCAGCACCCACAAGTAAGCATTAAATTTAAGAATTATAAATAATTATATAAATATATATTAGGGATATATTTCTATATTGTTCTTAAATTATGCTCTAATTATATGCCTTGCTTGTATTCCCCTTTTGTATTTTCGCCAGACGCAAATATGACGTGATGTCGCCGCACAATTTGTACACATTGCTGGCGGAGCGGTTGCTCCTTTACGAGGAGTCCCTCTCCCTGCCCACATACAATGTGCTCTACGAGATCATGACGGAGCACATCTCACAGCAGATCCTGTACACACGTCACCCGGAGCCGGAGAGTCACTATCGCCTGGAGAATCCAAGTGAGTTAATTATGATGCCCAAGTAAAGGTTATGTTTAGAGAGAGAAGCCTGTAGGCCTTTAAATCTCCAACTTTAGTTCAAGATATCCACATTTCTAACCAAGAATTTAGCTTGAATTTCCCTTGAGATTCTTCGAGTATCCCTTAAATTATATACATATATTATTTTCCACCCCAAAATTTTTTTTATTTATTTTTTGTTTCCCCCTGCACAGTGATCCTCAAGGTGGTGGCCACCCTCATCCGGCAGTCGAAGCAAACCGAGTCCCTGATCGATGTGAAGAAACTGTTCCTGCAGGACATGACCCTGCTGTGCAATAGCAACCGCGAGAATCGCCGCACTGTGCTCCAGATGTCCGTGTGGCAGGAGTGGCTAATTGCGATGGCCTACATCCACCCAAAGAGCAGCGAGGAGCAGAAGATCAGCGACATGGTCTACTCCCTGTTCCGCATGCTCCTCCATCATGCCATCAAGCATGAATATGGCGGCTGGCGTGTGTGGGTCGACACCCTGGCCATTGTCCACTCGAAGGTCTCGTACGAGGAGTTCAAGCTGCAGTTTGCCCAAATGTACGAGCACTACGAGCGCCAGCGGACGGACAATATCACCGATCCGGCGTTGCGTCAGGCCAGGCCCATTAGCACCATCAGTGGCTGGGAGCGTGAGGAGCTGCATCAGCAGCAGAATGGCGCAGTGGCTCCAGCAGTAGCCGCAGCAGCACCGAACTCAGGAGGAGGAGGAGGAGCCGCTGCCGTCAAGGCTGCCGTTTCCATTGCCTCGCTGGAGGATGTGCCGCCGGTGGTGGAGGAGGAAGTGGAAGAGCTGGAACTGGAGGAGATTGAGGTGGTGCCAGAGGGTTCCCCCGAGGAGGAGACAGAGACAGAGCCAGCAGCGGCACCGGCGGCACCGGCGGCTTCGAGCGAGCCCAAGTCCGTGATAGCCAACATTTCGGATGTGTACAATGAGCAGCTGAAAACCGATGCCACCAACTGTAATGGCAATCTGGAGGAGTCAGAGCCAGAACCAGAGCCAGAGCAGCAGCAGCAGCAGCAGGAGCAGCAGCAGGGACAAGAGCAGCATCAGCAGATGGACCTGAAGATGGCACCAGTGCCTCCACTGGGTGACCAACCCGCTGATGCGCTGAAAGCACTGCGCGATACTCTAGAACTCGGCGACGACATGGATGTGGAGGAACTGGAGCTGGCCACCGCCAAGGATGCCCTCAATGCAGAGCAGCATGTGGCACGCATTCTGCAATCCTCGGAGGCGGCCCTCAATGATTGCAAAATGGCCGTCGATGATGTCCTCCAGGAGACATCCTCTGTGCTCAAGGACGAGGAGATCGAGTTGGCCGTCAATGAGGTCGTTCAGGGAGTGCTCAACAATGAGAAGAAGTCATCATCATCGCATCCCGAGGCTGTGAATGTCAATCTGCTGAACAGCAAGAATTTGCTCAACAACAACAACAATAACAACAACAACAGCCCAAGCGTCACGCCCACAACGGGCGTCGAGGAGGCGCCACCAGATGCCACGGACGCCCAAACGGAAGTCAATGCCAATGAGATAGTGCCCAAGCCGGAAACGACAAAGGTAACAACCACAACCACAACCACAACAACGGAACAACAAGTGCCAGCAAAAACGGAAACGGAAACGGAACCCGCAACGGAGGCTGCTCTGGCCAAGCCAGGTCTTATCCCCAGTTCCGGTGCCGCTGCAGCCGCTGAAGCCAGCGCCAGTCCAAGTCCCAGTTCCGAATGCCCCGAAGCAACCAATCAAAAGACTGAAGAAGCAGCCAACAAGCTGAACAACAACGAGAAGCTGGCGGAGATCAGTGCACCGGAAGCACCAGTGGCAGATCTCCTTCAGCTGTCCGACAGCGAAGCCCAGCCAGCGGAGGAGCAGGTAGCCGCGGTGCAGGAATCAGCTGAACCCGAAGCCGATCCGGTGGCCCTGGCCGTTAGGGACATTGTCGAGCAGCTCATCGAGAAGGTGATCGATGCCACCGAAGCGGAAGCGGAAGCGGAAACGGAAGCAGACGCCTCTGTAGCGGCAACAGCCAAAACGGAAACGAACAACAACGAGCTGCCCAAAGAGGAGGAGGAGCTGGAGAAGGAGAAGGAGAAGGTGGAGCTGGAGAAGGAATCACCTGCTCCCCAGGACTCTGCTGCTGCCGCGCCGCCCGAGGAAGTGGAGAGCCTGGCCGCCGCTGTGGCCGCTAAGGAAATCGTCCAGGAAGTGGTGGAAGCTGCCCTGATCTCGGTCGAAGAAGTGCGTCCGCTGGCGGTGGAGGAGAGTGATACGAAATGCCAAGAGCCAGTCAATGAAAAGCCAGACATTCCAGTAGAAGTCACGCCTCCAGAGACGAAGAACGAAGATGAACTTGAGGCCAACAAGGAACTGGAAGATGATAAGCCCAGCCAGCAATCCCTAGATCCAGCTATAGAGTCCCCTGATGATGCCAAGGAGCAGGTGGTGGCCATTGTCAACGAGGTCCTCGACACACTTGTCGATGAGACCGTCAAGGCTGTGGCTGTGGCCTCCGAGCAAACCACCCAAACCTCGCCCGGTCCCGAGCAGCAGTCGCCACGCGTCCAGTCCAAGGAGGCCACAACAGCAACGACAGCGGCCACGACGCCGGTGCGCATGAAGCCCACCGAGGTGGATTCCACCACACAGACCACGCCCAAGAATGAGGCGGGTCAGCTGATGGTGGAGGAGCAGCAGCAGCAGCAGGCACAGCAGCTGCAGCAGGATGAAGATGAAGCCCAAACCAGCGGCACTGTGGAGGATGAAGAATATGCCGCCCAGCAGGCCGTCGGTGGAGTGGAGGGAGCCAGTCAAATGGAGGCCAGTCATTACGGTGAGTTGGATAATGAATACAATCATAAAGAAGTGCCTGAATCACACATAATTCCCAACTGGGATAAACCGAGGGTTGTAGATTTCATAAATCACCTGAAAATACTTCAATTAATGTGAATTACATACTGCAATTTCAGGTGCTGGTGGCCAGGAACAGAAGCAGCAGCAGCAGCAGCAGCAACAGCAGCAGCGCTCCAAATCGGGCTCCACCCGGCCCATGTTCAGTCCAGGACCAACGCGTCCGCCCTTCCGGATACCGGAGTTCAAGTGGTCCTACATCCATCAGCGGCTGCTCAGCGATGTGCTCTTCTCCCTGGAGACGGACATTCAGGTGTGGCGCAGCCACTCGACCAAGAGCGTCCTGGACTTTGTCAACTCCAGCGAGAATGCCATATTTGTGGTGAACACAGTGCATCTGATCTCCCAGCTGGCGGACAACCTGATTATAGCCTGCGGTGGATTGCTGCCGCTGTTGGCCAGTGCCACGTCGCCTAATGTGAGTTTTATATGTCTAGATTTCGTTTTTCTTTCCTATAATTTAATTTGATTAAATTGCAGTCCGAATTGGATGTGCTGGAGCCCACGCAGGGCATGCCTTTGGAGGTGGCCGTGTCCTTTCTGCAGCGTCTGGTCAACATGGCCGATGTGCTGATCTTTGCCACCTCGCTGAACTTTGGCGAACTGGAGGCGGAGAAGAACATGTCGAGTGGCGGTATTCTGCGGCAATGCCTGCGCCTGGTGTGCACCTGTGCGGTGCGCAACTGTCTGGAGTGCAAGGAGCGGACGCGCTACAATGTGGGTGCCCTGGCCAGAGATGTGCCCGGTGCAGCACATTTGCAGGCGCTCATTCGTGGTGCCCAGGCCTCGCCCAAGGTAGGGGGGAGTTTGCTAACTGAGAAAGTATTTTAGGGTATTCCTTAATCCATTATCTGCTTCTTGGCATTCTCAATAGAACATTGTCGAGTCAATCACCGGTCAATTATCGCCCGTCAAGGATCCCGAGAAGCTGCTGCAGGACATGGATGTGAATCGTCTGCGGGCCGTCATCTATCGCGATGTGGTGAGTGTTTGTTTTAGTTGTTAAATTAAATAATTTTACAGCTTAGCTGCTTACTTAGAGTTCATGTCTTATAACCCTCTTTTCCTCTGCCTTTTCTTTTATTATTATTTGCAGGAGGAGACCAAGCAGGCCCAATTCCTGTCACTGGCCATTGTCTACTTTATATCGGTGCTGATGGTGTCCAAATATCGTGATATCCTGGAGCCGCCGGCAGAGCCGCAGATCCAGCGACAATCGCCAGTGCTGCAGCGCACGGCAGGCGGCGGTAAGTGTTAGATTTATAGAAAACTATCGATAAATAATCGATTTCAAGCGATTTAAATCGGAAATGATATGATATTGCGGGGAACGTGGGGGGAAACGAAACCTCTGCCAGTCGGGCAGAGTCTTTCCGTTTCATTCTCATTTCGTTTAGTTTTCGTTTCAGTTTCGTTTTGGTTCGTTCCACTAATCGGTTGCCCTTTGTTTCGTTTCCCCTTCCGTTATTGTTTCGTTTCCGTTTCTGGTTTTTCTCTTGCTGCACCAAAAATTTCACGCTCGCTTATGGTTTCCTCTCTCTCTCTCTCTCTCTGTTTTCTGACTCTGTTTTTGCGATTCGGCCGCTAGTCTTAACTTGATTTACATTTGCCTCTGAATATATACATATTTATATATATATCCAACGTATATATATAGAGAGATGTGTGCTCTTTGGTTTTTACTATATATTCGTTACATTTCTCATTGGTTCCCGCTTGTTTGGCTTTTTTGGTTTTGTGTTCTGTGTTCTTCGAACAGCTGAGAAGCCCAGACTTGATCTCGTTTTGATATATATACAATATATATTTATGGTAGATATGCCGCTCGATCAGTGACAGAAAAGAAGTATATATATTTAATTTATAAGACACCCAACCAACCACCGCACTGCGCACCCAAAATATACCCGCCCCCTAGCAGCCCCCCTCCCATGTGCGTGTGTGTGTAACTCCCCCCGTTTTCTTTGAAACTAAATCAGCTTTGGCCTCTCTCTCTCTTTCCCACCTCATTGTTCCACTCACAGCCCCACTCCACTCTACTCCACACCCACTCCCCTCCCCACACCCCTTTTTATTACTAAATATACATAAATATATTCTATATAAATATATATCAATAATCACTAGCTATTAAGAACACTACAAGATATAACTCATGTCTGTCCATTGTTGGAGATACTATTCGGTTTTATGTTTCCCTTTCTTTGTTCCGTTTACCAATGATTTCATTTCACGCTGCTTTTTCGGATTTATTGTACAAAAAAAAATAATAACAAAAAACTAAAACTGAACACAAAAACGGAACAAAATAAACCTGAATATGTGAACAACGTTATGTGCCTCGCCTTTGCCACGCCACGAAAACAAACAAAATGCCTTGCCAATGCCCACCTTTGAAACTTCAATAAAAAACCATAATAAAAACCATAAATATTAAAAACTAAATTCAACTAAATCACAAAATTATAAACTGTGTAAATATATAAAACAAACAAATTAAAACTGTAGAAGCCGCCAGTGCGCGTCCCTTGTTTCCCCAATGGTCGCATCATGTCTATCCGCAATTCCTGCCCGAATCGCATCAGAATCATGTGGCAGCCGCTGCAGGCAACATGCCACAGCAGCAGCAGCAACAGCAGCAACACCAGCAGCAGCAGCAACATTACTACCAGCAACAGCAGCAGCAGCAACAGCAGGTTGCCCATAATCATAGCCATCATCATTACTATCAGCAACAGCAACATGCCACACCGGCAGCAACTCAGCAGCAGCACCAGCAGCAGCAACAACTTGGTGGCAACATCTCGCCCACTCCCCTGGCCACACACTCCACCAGCTCCTCGGCCAGCTCCACGGCCACATCCCAGCCGGCCTCGAGCTCCAGCCTGTCCAGTTTAGCCTCCCAGAGCCAGCAGCAGACGCATCGCCAGCTCCACAAGCAGCAGCAGCAGCAGCACTACCATCCGCACCAGCAGCAGCAGCAGCCTCACTACGGCCTCATCAATGGCCACCAGCAGCAGCAGCAGCAGCAGCTGAATGGCAAGCACTATCCAGAGAATGGCGGCTACCATCCCCATCCGCACTCGCATCCCCACCAGCACCAGCACCAGCATCCGCATCCGCATCCGCATCCGCATCCGCATGCGTACATGAGGAATGGCGAAACGCCCTCCCAGAATGGCTATGCGGACTACCAGGCGGTGGGTCTGGTCAATGGCCATGCCACAGGCAATAACAATTCGAGTTTGATGAATAACATGCGCAACCTGAGGAATGGCAATGGAGGAGGAGCTGGAGGAGTGGGAGGAACTTCAGGAGTAGCTCCAGGAGGAGGAGGAGGAGCCACTGCTAATGCAGGAGTGGCCATGGGTAGTGTAATGCCTGGCAATATGAATATGGGCGTGGCAGGCGGTGGTGGTGGTGGCATGGACGGAGGCGTGGGCTACAAGACGAGCGCCATAAATAATAATTATCGCTACAATGGACGCAACGCAACCGCTGGAACAGGTATCCGCTCGTTCGACATGTCGTAGAGTTTAGAGTTCAAAACTGGCACCTCTTCCGCCCAGATTTCCCTTAACCTTTAACCTTTACCCTCGAAAAAAAAAGAAACTATCTGTATACTGTATATCTATGTATCTCTATTTGTAACTTTGCTGTCTATACAGAAGGTGTGCCTTGGGAAACGAAAAGAAATCGCCTATGGAAGCTGCACAAAAGTATGCTAAGATCAGTATTTCTTTGTGCAAGCATAAAAGCATACTTTTGTGCGGATTTTTAAGGGATCTAAAATATAATTCTTTGAAGTCAAAGCTTGTTATATTTAAATCGTTTGAAAAATGCCTAAAATGAGGTCTAAAAGCTTACATATTTCAAAGGAAATTAAATAGAGTATCAATAAAAATTAAGGGTTTACTCAAGAAAAATATTAAAACAGCTTAAAAGCTTTCCAAAACTGAAATTGAATTAATCAATGTAAAGTATATATAAAGTAAGCAATTTAATTTAATTGAAACCTACAAATTAATGCTAAAGTTTAAGGATTTGTACTTAAATCAAACCTACAAAGTAAAGCTAAAGTTAAAGGATTTATATTTAAATCAAATAATATTTATTAAATCCATTTGGATTATATTATATTTTCCAAAAAAGATTACTTTTCGAAGCATCTTTAAGGCATTTATTCCAAGGCACCCCTCTTCCTTCACATAGATACTTTTATCCTTAGCTGCTAGACTGTTGCTCACTTTCCTTTCGATTCGATTCAATTCGATTTGATTTATATTTACCATATATATATTTCTATTTCGATTTCCATTTCTATTTTTATGCTGATTTTGATTTAGTCCTTCTCACTTGCCTTTCATTTCCCTGCCCCTAACTCGTAGTTTGTGTGTGTATAAATATTATATTGTATATTGGTAGCTAAGCTTATCGTCTTCTTTGAACTTTATTTTAGTGCATAACAACATACACTTCACATAATATTCACGGAAAAAAGAAACGAAAAAAAAACACTTGGTTTTATGTAAATTTGCTCAGCAAAAACTCCTTTTTCTACTTGAATTCTTTGTCTATATTTTAGTGTGTGTGTATGTGTGTCAGTATGTGTGTGTGTTTGTGTGTGTGTGTGAGGTCAATTTGAAGGTCACAGATTTTACCTTTCGTTTGGCTTTTCATATTGGAAAGCACCTTATAAAATATCTGCTAGTTGTGTGGAAATTCAACTGGAAATTTGAAAGATTAAAGGACTCACTGCATTTTGATATTATTAGCCGGGGCTTTTCACATTTTGTGAGCTCATTTAAGTGTCCTTTGATCCTGCTTAATCCATGTCCAAGTTTTGGTTTATTTTATATCAATTCATATTTATTTTTTGCTGCACTTTGCACTTCTGCCACCCTGCCAGTTTTCAGTTTGTAATCTATTAAGCCTTTTTCCTGGATTTAATTCTGAAGCCGCTTTCGATTTATGTTCTTCGATTTGCATATAAATATTTTCTAAGCCAAACTAGAATTCTTGGTAAATGTTAGAGGGAAATGTGGAAAGAAGGACAGAGGACAGAGGACAGCAACATGATGATGATGTAATGGCCGACACGTTATCCAAATATGCTTTTAAAAACTGCAATCTATCTTTGTATAACACACACTGTGTGTGTTAGTGTGCTAGAACAGTGACAGCTAGAAATTTTTTGACACTCCAGGGTCTAGAAATTTCCTTCCACTTTTCCCCTGTTTCTCTCTATTTCCAGTTTTTTTTTTCTTTGCTCCCAACTTGCTCGTCATTTTTGTGCTGTCAGCAAAAATTCATTTCATTTATCTTCATTTGCAATACACACACACACACACATACACGTAGGCAGAACGAAAAGCTGGAAAATCTGGAAAATGTTTCGCACTTCCTCCGCACTCACCTCCTCTGCTTCTTCCACTGGCAATGAAACATAATTCGTTAATTTTACATTTTATGAAAATGAATTACACGAAAATTATACAATTTGCCATTCATACATGGCTCTCCGTTTTCTCTGTGTGGGTGAGTGCTGTGCGTGTGTGTGTGTGTGTGTGTGGGGGAGAGTGTGTGAGTGCGCATAAAACATTTCGCAGACAGGCCATAAAACGACATTCGGCACGCCTGCATTTTAAAAATTGCCATTTGGACACACGGTCGGTCGGTCAGAGGCGAAAAAAGGCAAAAAAAAAAACAGACGGCCAAGGGAAAGAAAAAGCAAGGAGAGACCGAAAAATTGGGTTTTTCAACTTTTTAACACGGCACAGAGACAGGATGTACCCTTTTAGAGAGAATATTTAAAGCGAGAAATCAGTGAGTTTCGGTTCTGGGGACACATTTATTAAATATTTAAAACAAGTTTGGCCGTTTGGCTATTACGGGGGAGGAGAGGTAGGTTTTTTTAAGGAAAAATATACATTTCAGATCAGAAATTTATCGATAAAAACAGGTTATTTGAAAAGAAACAGAAAGTTTTTTATATATAATTTAAATAGATTTTATGAAAAGATTGTATTTTTATAAAATTCTAAATAAGAAAGCTATTTATAGTTCTTAATAATTTAAATTAAAGTACAGCATTAACGATTTATATTAATTTGATATCGAATTTACAGCATGGTTGTATTTTTCTAAAAATTTCGATAGGCAAAGAACCGATAAATCTATGTTATTTGAATGTAACATATAGCATTTTTTTTTCAATATCTTATTGATTTTATAGAAAGCTAGTAGACAAATTTAGTTAAATGATTCGATAGATTTAGTAAAGTAAAAATAATTATGTTTATGTATATATTTTGTAAATTATATCGATATTAAATCGAGGTTAAAACTTTTTAATATGTAGATAATAAAATACAAATACATTATACATTGATAATAAATATAACGATAGGTTCATGTTATTTAACACAAAAAATATACAATTTGGGCAATTTTTCCCAATTTTATCGATTTCAAAGCAAGATTTTATTTATAAAATCAGACATTAACATCTGTTTTCCAAACAACAATTATTAATTTATAGTTTCGACAATTTTTCTGATATGTTGACCAGATCCAAAGGACTCCACGATGGTCAGAGATCCTTTTTGCACAGAGTGTCCGGCACAACAAGCACAAATTTCCATTACGAAATTAATGGCAGCGACAAAAATGTAAATTAGTCGCGCCGAAAAATACAAACAGAAAAAAAACGAAAAACAGGAGAGCCATAACAGAGTTGGAAAAACTTTTTGGGATAATTTATGAAAGCGCTGGGAGAGGGAGAAGAAAAAGAAAAAAAAAGAAAACAGAAAAGCGTAGAGCGTAGAGCGAATACAAAAAAAAGCTGGAAAAACAGTTTGTACAACTGTTGGAACCGATAACACGTTCCGAATTCTGTACAAAAGTAATTTGTGGTCGGTTCTCTGCAAATCCCAGTGTGCTGAGGCTGAGGGCGTGGCAGTGCATGAAAATAATTGCAAAATTAAACCAAAAAAGGGGAGAGGAGCGTAGGGATGCGCACGAAAGTGTAGCACACTTAACAGGGTCCAAAGATGGTCGAAAGGGAGAGGACAGGAGACGGGGGACAGAGTGCACGTGTCGGGGACAATCATAAATTTCAATTAAGCCAGATCAGGGACATGGCCAACTGTTAAACAAGGTTAATTTGTAGATAAAAGCCAGAGCTCGAGGGGAGAGCCAGGACCAAAGTCGTCTTACAAATTATGAGCCTGCTAATTCCGCCCCCAACCACAACGACACCTTTGGGTTTTGCCCTTGTTTCTCTTTTTTTTATGTTCTGTTGCTTTTTTTTTTGTCTTCTCTGTTTCATTTGAGTTACATTTTTTTTGGTTGTAATTTCCTTGAGTTTTGTCTGCAGCTTCTTCGTAACAGTAAATTCTACAGATTTCTACTCTAGTTCTGTAATTGTAACTGCAACAGCAACTATGACAAAATGGAAAAACTATATATATGAAAATGCAACTGCAGAATGCTAGTATTAATTACCAATTTCCCACTTTCTTTGTGCCAGGTGGTCGCCAAATCCAGGATAGTGATTATGAAATAATTGTGGTGGATGAAAACAATCCCTCAGTGCTGGCGGACAACGATTCCCACTCCAGTGGACCGCCCTCAATCAAGGTGAGTACTTTCTCTATTATTATTACCAAACAAATATATTTGAAAACATTTAGCAAGTAATCAGAGAGTGAGTGTGTTGCATGTGTTTGACGAGTGATTGGAGTGTGTGCTGCCTCATAAGTTTTAAGAAATCATGAATCAATAAACAAAATCTAAACTTCATTTGCATGTGCAATAATAAAAAAACAAAACTAAACAATTTTGTATGCAAAATTATCAATCACAACAACGACAACAACAACAATCAAAATCAAAAAAATGTCACGGGCCAACCAGACAACAACAACAACAGCAACTACTACAACAACAACAACAACCCATTACAACAATAACAACACCACTAAGACTACAACAACAACTACAGCAAAATCTCCAACAACTACAACAAGTGCAACAATTAAAATTCAACAACAACCATTGTCACCACCCAAGCCGTTGGTGCCTCAAAAATTGCCAAAGGTAAAGCAAAAAGCAAAAAACTGAAAATCAAGAAAAACATTTTCAAAAATTGCAAAAGAAAGTATTCAAAAAAAAAAAACAAGCAACAATTGCAGCAGCCACTGCAACAAAACAGCAACAACATCAACAGCTTTTGACAGTCCGTAAAAACAGCACAAAACCCACAAAACAAAAAAAAGAGTAAATAATTAAAAACTGCACTCGTACTGCTACAATAAACATTTTTGACGCACTGAAAAACGCAACACCCACACCACACACCACACACAACCGAAAAATCGACACGTACAAAATTTATATACATATATATGAAACTCAGTCACATTTCGGTTTTATGTTTCATTTTCGGCCTTTCATTACATTTGATTTTGTGTGTTTTCCGTTGAGCCTTAATTGCTGTCCCCAGTCCTATATTTGCCTTTTGTGTATTTTTCGCATTTACACGCTTTTATTTGCTGTCTCTGTCTGTCTGTCTATCTGCTTTCTTTTTTATTTATTTTTAGACAGAGAAATATTTAATTGTTGTGGCATATTCTCAGCTTACAGCGATGCAATTATTAAGGCATTTGAACTTTGTTGGAATTAACTTTGTTGAAATAAAGCAAATTTAATGGCCAATTAAAGTCTTAAGTTATTGATGGGTACATTTTAAAAGAAAAGAAAAGTAGACGAAGGATGTAGAGTTTTGAAAACCCTTTAAATTATAATACAAAATGCAAATGAAAGTACCAAAATGTACACAGAATTATAATGCGAACTTTTTGTTGCATACTTTTAGACACTTTTCGCAGAAGTTCCAAAACTTCTATGTTATTTTTGTACATTTATTTATTTATTGTTAGTATTTCTTTTCAAGGTTTTCACTTAAATAAATTATATTTGAGACCTATACCCTTTGCTACTTCTTTAGCCTTTGGTTTTCCTCATTTTTAACTTGATTTTAATGCTGTTCCTATTGATTTCTGGGCCCAAAAGCCAAGCCTGCAATTATGTTGGATCCATGTTTCATTTTGTAAGCCGCACCGACAAATCAAAGCACTTAATGAGTCGCATCCAAGGAAGGGAGCACATAAACCATGAGCCCTTCCCATTCCCATTTCCAATGATGCCAATCCCCCCCCGAAAATGCCACTGAAGCCACCTTGTGGCGCTCGAAAGTATGCATTACTCCTGCTCCTCCTGCGTGTGTGTGTCCTTAGATTTCGTTGACGTGTGTGTATAGGTGTGCTCCTGCTCCTGTGATTTATCCCCCGCTCTTGTCTCTGTGTCTGTGTGTGGTATATGTTAATGTGTACATGTCTTGTGCAATTAGTGATACATAGCTGTAAAGCACACACACGCACACTCGAGCACTTTTCTTGGCTTTTATCGCTTTTTTGGGAGGGATGCCGCCATCCCTAATGAACTAATACATAGGCATAATTTATGCCTCCCCACACACACATATACACGCATAGTGATTAGCTGCTAAGTGCACTGCTCTCTCTCTCTCTCTCTCTATCTCTATCTCTCACCCCACTAAACTCACTCACTGCTTTTAATGAATGCGTGCATATATCACAGTTGACAAGATTGGGCAACCCCGAATGGAATGAGGCATGGGCTTTCGGGGCTGGAATTTGAATTTCCAGGGGGGGAGTGGGGGCATCCCCAGGAGGATGCTATCCCAGGACAGGACACACGGAACAACACTTCTGCAATCGAGGGCAAACAAAAGGCGATTGATTTCGTGTTGATGACAAGCTGATGCCACACGCAACAGCTGTCCTAGGGCTTCAGTTTAACCAAAGCACTGAGCGAAAAGCACACAGAAATGTCTAGAGATTTAAAATGAAGATTAAACTATTGTCCTATTATTTTCTAACAAAATCAACAAACTAATACCAAGGAAACCTAATCCATATTTAGCCAGAGAAATCTTATAATCTCAGACCTCTATTTTTCCCTCTGTAACCGGACATCTCTCCCTTGTGCGGACAAAAACGTATCAACGGACAAACGAACAGACAGGCTTGTGCGTGCGCGTGTTCCTGCCTGAGTGTTCCTGTCTGACAGCTGACATTTGTCAAACGCTTAGCAAAATTTGTCGCTCGTGTTTCATTTCACGTTCCCCGTGCCTCGCACTGCCCACTTCCATTCCGTTTCGCTGCGTTCCATTTGCGTTTGCCTAATGCCCCTCCCTCCCCAGAAATTGTGGCCAAAATATTGGCTCTAAATTTGGGTTAGGACAGATCTCCGAGAGCGGTTGGTGCGTTGGGGAATCTGGACTACTTTTATGCAAATCACTTGACAAACTGTCACCGCCATCGCCGCCGCAGCCGATGAGTGACAGTTGTTGTACGAAAAGGTGTGGGGTGGGTGGGAGGGTTAGAGCCCGGGTCGAGTTGATGACAAATGCATGTGTTGACAAAACGGACGGAGGCCAGGACTAGGGAATTTTGATTTATAGTCCAATGTGCATAATTAATGTGCAAATGATAGGCATACATCAAAGTCCACACACGCACACACACGCTTGCAAGCACGCCCACGCACACCAACAAGCGAAAGAGTGGATGCACTGGCAAAAACAAATGAAATGGGAGCACCATAAAAATTCTGGCAACATTTTTATTTTCTCAACAGACAAAGTTAATTGAAATTAAAATGTATATCGATAAAATCGATAAATATCAAGAGCGCTAAAAGTGATTTGCTGATTTTTTAATCGATATTTGAGTTCTTCATTTGCCATTTTATTTTTTATCGATATTTAATGATATCAAAAGGGCTTATTAAAATTAAAATTTACATAGAAAACATCGACATAAAATAATTCTGGCCTCGATAAGTAATTTATCAATACATGTAGTATATTTATATCGACTGTTGATTTGTTTGTATGTTTTATGCTTAATCGATATTTATATATTTTATTTATGATTTTTAATTGCTCCTGCTTCTGTAGTTCTGTGCCAATTTGATTTATAAATATTTCTTGTAGACCTGAATCGATATTTATTTATTTTTTCTTTTAAGAGCTATGAGAACTCTAAATAAACTTTAAGTAACCCCCAATTAAAGTAAATTATATTCGCACACTCAACGTATTTTGTAATCCGCATGCCCAACTAGTCTTAGGTGTTAGCAAAAACACTCTTCGCCCAGTGTACGAGTGAGGACAAAGGCCACACAAAAGTGAGCGACGACTCATTTGATTGCTGTGCTGTCCGAAATCCATGCATATTTTGATTGCCTGCTTATTTCCATCTATTTTACTTGTATTTCCCCCACGAATCCCCCGCAGAGCGTGGACTCGGACGTGGGCTCCCTGAACATGAACTCCACGGAGAACGAGGTGCCCGAGGTGGAGTCCTCCAGCGAGATTCTTATCGACGACCACAAGCCAAGCCACTCCAACGATGAGAGCTGGACGGATGTGAACCTGAACGAGGATGCCGCCGTGCAGGCGGCCAGCGCTGGCATGGTGGTGGGTCTGGTGGATGGCAGCTCAAGCGACAAGCATGATCCGCATCTCGGCCAGCAACAGCAACAGCAGCAGCAGCAGCAACAGCAGCAGCAGCACTCGGTGCACTCGGAGCGCGGCGACAAGCCGGACTCGGAGATCTCCGTGGTGCGAGTGCCCG
>VNJV01014500.1:0-38618 GCA_008042635.1 Drosophila nikananu | reverse complement strand
TAAATTAAGCACATATTAGCTTATTATTTAAAATATTGCACAGTAATTTGCACACTAGATAGTTCCTTGAACGATAAAAACTACATATTTCATTGACTTGGGTCTTTGGGTACTGATAGGTATTATTTTGTATATTTTATTTTACGCTAGAACTGTTTAAGAACCTATGTATAAAATAAGAACTTGCAGTACCAGCTGCTAGGGCCATCGACTGTATTCATGGTTATTAATTTACAGGGTCGTTTATATAATTTAAATGACTGGAGAATTTGCTAGTTTTAGGTATATCTTGTATAAGTTAGATTATTTTCGGAAACGAGATTTTTAATTCAAAGTTTTTTAGAGGGGTTGTTTAAATAGTAGATGGCGTTTATATTTTAAAGAATACCATTCAGTTATTTTTAGTTAGGGTTTGGGTTAGACATAATAAAAATAATACATTTGAATAATTTTCTGGTTGATTTATTTATTTATTTTTTTTTTTTTTAAGAGTTTTTTTTATTTTAAACATGTTTAGTTATTTGCTATTTTAGTTAATTTGCTCAGCTTCAATGAATCACACATCGAGGTTTGGCTGAATATAAACACAACAATTTTCAGTGAGATTTATTGCTACTGAATTCAACAATGTTGGAATGAGTATGCACCCATAATATCCACGAATTATTTTTTGTAGAAAACAGATGTTGAACTCAACCTCTCTTACATTTTCTTGTACACCTAAATTTTCTTTAGTAATTATCAAAGTTTTTATTTTTATTTCCTTTGTTTTTAATTTTTGTTTTAAAAAAGTTGCTCTATTTATCGTATTTAATAATTTAACGTGTAAGTTCAATTTTAGGAACAAATGATTGGGTATAAATATTCTGGTTCGTCTGGTCAATTCCAACTTGGCAATCACACCATCGACTGGTTTCTAGGCAAATCCTGCACTTGTAATATTTAAGGTAGGGCATTAAAATTCACATTTGCCTTTGATTCGATGGCTGGCTACCCTTCATTGGCTAAATCTCGACGTACTGTGAAGACAGAAATCGAGCGAACGTCAAAAATAGTCTGTTGAAATGAGGCACATCCACAGATCCACAGATCCGCAGAGATATATCCCCACTGCGGTGGAGACCGAGGCGCAGCCGTGGTCATGTACATAAAGTATGTATGCGACTCTGATCCCAGAGAATTCGCTAAAACCTACATCTGCTCTCTGCCCCCGACCGCCGACTGACGATTTCTGTTTTCTGTTTATTTTACTTATTTTGCCAGCATTTTGGCACGGTTTTTGTTTTCGTCACGCTTTGCCCAGAATCGGTATTTACAAATCTACTATATATGTATATTATATAGGCTATATATGGGATAACGCGTTTTTTTTAAGGGACTTGTCCAAAGTGGAGACGGGCACGGAGGCAACACATTTGCCGGCAATTACTTGACTCAAATTATTCCATTCCACAATGTTATATTTTATTATTTAGCTCGACTATGCGAAATGGAAAAACACGGCAAGGTCCCCACACTCGGTCCAGTGTAAATGGGGTGCCAGATGTGCATAGTAATGGGCTTTAGTCTGGTTAGAATCAGACAGAAGTCGCAGCGCAGAACAATTTGGGAATTTCACCAGCTGGAGGGCACTTAGAATTAATAGGTACTTTGGTTAGGCAGTTACTAGTGAATAGGTAAAAATTATTTAAATTATATAATAAGAGGGTTTCATACATATAATAGAGGTATTTTTTGGCCCAATTTCTAGAGGAATTGGCAAGCTCAATTGATATTTTAGAAAAATATTGAGAGTGGAAAAAAAGAAATGCAAAATCGTAGATTGTTTGACAAGTTTAATTGGGTTAACTGGTTTAAATCACTTGAATCAAAGTCAAACTTGGTAAAGATTTCAATGAGTTTAAGTTCAATTACATTGACCTCTATTTTATATTTTATATCGGTCTAAAACCATGTTACCAGGGGGATATTTATACATTTTTTGTTCATTGTTCATTTTCTTCATTAAAACCCCCTGGAAAGCGTATTTCCTGAACGCCAGCTAATAAAAACGGCTCTGCCCAATGGATTTACAACTCAATGTGCTAATCAATGGCGCGAATTTGCAACTATTTGCTATGTAATTAGTGGCCCAGCTGTCAAACTCTATATAGTATATGCACAATGGAGGCGATAGATGGATGTGCCAACTGGTTGGGTGATTAAAACGCGTAATGTCGCGCGACAAATCATAAATCTAGTTTAATTAGCGTCTGGCCTGAGGGTTCAATTGATATGTCCGAACATTTTTCGGGGGGTTTCGGGAGATTTTGGTAGGTTCTGGGGAGGGGAGCATGAGAATTGTGAAATACTTTTCATGTCACTCGCAGAGAGCATGAAATTCCCTCTAGACACGCACACGTGCCAAGTGACGGAGGAGAGAACTGACGACGAGATTGCGATCTGAGAGCAACAAGTCGCCGGCGCCGAATGCCAAGTTCAAGGACCGCCTCAAGTCTTGGACTAATTGCGAAATTATGGCAAAACACTTAGCCGGTCAGTCCGTCAGCCGTCCAACGGATCGAGCGGAATGCTGCGACGTAATAAGAACAAGCTTCTCGGTTACAATACGAGCTCAGCTCAAGTGCACAGCGAGAAAAGGGTTATACTTTATAAGTGTCTTACAGAAATAAGATAACCCGAAGCTGATTCAATTGCAAACAATTTCTTTCTCTGTACAACTGCACATTTGAATGGCAAGTTAAAACAGGTGGCAGTGAGATGATTCCAGCGGATCGGTGGGGTTTATGGGGTGGTTATAAGCTGTGACGGCTGGACCGCTGACAGCTTCTAGAGGGACGCTGATAAGGTGAGACTTGTGGATGAATGAACGACTGAATAACTGAACCGGGCGAGTCGGATTCAATTGCAGTAAATGGAAACCTGACTGAGCGACTTAATGGCGCATTACTATAGACATTTTAGGGGGGGGAGAATGTAGTCAAGTAGTGCGACATAGCCGTGACCCAATCCAATCAAGAAAACGAGGGAGAATCCATCAAGAGGAAGCTGGAAACGCTTAAATAATACTTATTACACGCTCTCCACATCCCCCACCCACCTTTCTATCCGAGTTAATCACCTCTCTCCGTTCTTCATTTCAGTGCCAAGCAGGGTGTAACCTTGCCGGACTTGGGTGACTATGCCACGGGCATCTTCTACCTGGATGAGGCCCAGCATGCTGCCGCCGAGAAGGAGTTCGATGTGCTGGCCAAGAGCCTCGGCTTGGAGGTGATTGCCTGGCGCACTGTGCCGGCCAATCAGGCAGCCATCGGCGTGGTGGCCCGCAAGTCGGAGCCCCTGTCGCGCCAGGTGTTTGTCCGTCGTCCCGAGGGCAGCGATGAGAAGTCCTTCCAGCGTCAGGTGTTCGTCCTGCGGAAGAGGGCCAGCCACGAGCTGATCAAACCGGGTCGGCGCTTCTACATCTGCTCGATGTCCGATCGCACGGTGGTGTACAAGGGACTCTTCACCTCGGACCAGTTGTGGGACTACTATACGGACCTCAAGGATCCCGAGTTCGAGACCTACATGGCCCTGGTCCACACGCGCTTCTCCACCAACACCTTCCCCAGCTGGGAACGGGCCCATCCGCTCCGGGTGCTCGCCCACAACGGTGAGATCAACACTCTCCGGGGAAACGTGAACCTGATGAAGGCGCGCGAGGGCGTGATGCAGTCGGATCTGTTCGGGGATCAGCTGAAGAAGCTCTATCCCGTGGTGGAGCCGAATCTCTCGGACTCGGGCAGCTTTGACTGCGTGCTCGAGTTCATCACCATGGCCAGCGAGCGGTCGCTGCCGGAATCGGTGATGACCATGGTGCCGGAGGCGTGGCAGAACGACAAGACGATGCCGCAGGAGAAGCGTGACTTCTACCAGTGGGCCGCCTGTGTGATGGAGCCCTGGGATGGTCCGGCTCTGATCAGCTTTACCGATGGCCGCTACATTGGCGCCGTTCTCGATCGCAACGGGCTGCGTCCCTCGCGCTTCTACGTGACCAAGGAGAACGTGCTGGTCATGGCCTCCGAGGTGGGCGTCTACGATGTGGATCCCTCGCAGGTCACTCTGAAGAGCCGCTTGAAGCCGGGCAGGATGTTGCTGGTGGACACCAAGGAGCAGAAGCTCATCCAGGACATTGAGCTGAAGGCCAAGATCTCCAAGTCGAGGCCACACTCTGAGTGGCTGCAGCAAAAGGTGGGCTATAGGGATGGTTAAATTGAAAGGTTTCTTGGATTTGTTGGATATTAAAATAGTTTGAGGGTATGGAAAAATATAAGTTATATGTTTAGGGCAAAAAAAAAAAGAATTTTTCCTTTGAAATTGTAAATGAAAACAGAAATACATTTAATTTAAAGATTAATATTTAATAATATATAATATTATAATAATGCTTTTAAATTTCATTTTGTGACATTCTTTGATATCTTTAAACACATTCCTTAGATATATATTCTATAAATGTTTGCTATATCTTGTTTTAATAGAAAATTCTCAAAATATTTGGTTAATTTTAGATTAATTACAAATCTTATTTGAATTCCTTAAGGTATTGTACCAGAAAAATCATTTATATTTACTTCTGTTAGACCAAAATGTATTTGTTTTTATGAAATTTCTGAAAAGTCGTATAATTTATTAGAAAAACTCCTCTTAGAACTTAATATCCAACAAATCCAACTGTTCTACAACACAGATCAGGCTCACAGGCTCGATTCCCACTACTAATCATCTCGAGAGACACTCAACTCATCTCCAGACACGAAATTTTGGCAATAATATAATAATAATATTTGTATCTGGTCTAAATTCGTCCATTCTCTCTCATGCTATCCCCTAATCTGAATCTCAAATATGTGTGTGTTTGTTGTGGGACTGATGCAGATGGTGAGTTAACAAACCCAGAGGTCGCCCTAGGCCCTAGCCTCGCCTCCTCCGCCCCCAAGAATTGAAGTAGTCCGTAGAACTGCGTTCCGTTATTGCCTCCCCCGTTGCGTTCCATTGTGCATGCTCTTTGGTTGCTTTTTCCTCTTGCTTGCCTACTCTCTTGAATCCCCCTAATCGGTCTCTTGTGCTCTGGAACAGATCACCCTGGACGAGATTCGCAATGCGAATGTGCTGAACACTCCGCAGGTGGATGAGCTGGCCAAACTGCCCGCCTCCCAGAGGGGCATCTTCGATCCGCGCCTCTCCCTGTTCGGTTACACCACGGAGACGGTCAACATGCTGCTCATTCCCATGTTCAAGAACAAGTAAGTGATGTTAAGAGATGCCTCAACCATTTTACCCATCATTATAATCCCGCTCTTTGCAGGAAAGAAGCCCTCGGCTCCATGGGCAACGATGCGCCGCTGGCCTGCCTGTCCAGCTTCCAGCCGATTCCGTACGAGTACTTCAAGCAGCTGTTCGCCCAGGTGACCAACCCGCCCATCGATCCATTCCGCGAGAAGGTGGTTATGTCGATGCAGTGCCCCCTCGGACCGGAGGCCAATCTGCTGCAGCCGTCAGCGCAGCAGGTGCACCGCATCTGGCTGACCAATCCCATACTGAGCATTCCAGACACCCAGCTGCTCAAGCGGAACACGCACCGCGGCTGGCGGACCAAGGTCCTGGACATCACATTCCAGTACAACGACGGCGTCCAGGGCTACCTGGACTGCATCGATCGTGTGTGCCGAGAAGGTTTTTCGGCGGCTCAGGCGGGCTACCAGCTGCTGGTCATCTCCGATCGGGGAGCAGGAATCGGTGGCAAGGTGGCCGTGTCCGCTCTGCTGGCGCTGGGAGCCCTGCATCACCATCTGATTGAGACGCTGCAGCGCATGAAGGTGGGCATTGTGGTGGAGACGGCTGAGGCCCGCGAAGTCCACCACATTTGTGTGCTCCTCGGCTACGGAGCGGATGCCATTTGCCCGTATCTGGCCTTTGAATTGGCCCAAGCTCTGCGAGATGACGGAGTAATTGGTCCAGAGGTCAACGACAAGCAGATCTACGCCGCCTACGCCCAGGCCATTGACACGGGCATCGCCAAGGTGATGGCCAAGATGGGCATCAGCACTTTGCAGTCGTACAAGAGTGCCCAGATCTTCGAGGCTGTTGGATTGGGCACCGATCTCGTGACCAAGTGCTTCCGCGGAACCCAGAGCCGCATTGGTGGCGTTACCCTGGAGATTCTGGCCAAGGAGGGCCTCGAACGCTATCAGCTCACCTATGGCAAGACCTCGCCGGACACACGCATCTTGCGGAATCCAGGACAATACCATTGGCGACACGGAGGCGAGGCCCACATCAACGAGCCCTCCTCCATTGGCAGCCTGCAGGAGGCGGCGGTCAATAAGAACCTGGATGCATTTGAGGCCTTCAAGAAGACCACGTTGGAGAGCGTGCGGCGATGCGCGCTGCGCGGACAGCTGGACTTTGTCAATGATCGCCAAAAGATCGATCTATCCGAGGTGGAGCCCGCCAGCGAGATTGTCAAGCGGTAGGTGGTCCTGGAAACTACAGAAATCTTTAATCTGTTTAATATATTCACTTTATAATCCCTCAGCTTCGCCACTGGCGCCATGAGCTTTGGCAGCATTTCCCTGGAGGCGCATCAGACTCTGTCCATTACCATGAATCGCATTGGCGGCAAGAGCAACACCGGCGAGGGTGGCGAGGATTCTGATCGTTATTTGAGTAAGTTCAATAAGGAATCTTGTTGCGATTTCATGTACTAATTTCACCTCTTTCGTCTACAGATCAGGATCCCAATAATAGCCGCCGTTCGGCCATCAAGCAGGTGGCTTCCGGTCGCTTTGGCGTGACCGCCTCCTATCTGGCCAATGCCGATGATCTGCAGATCAAGATGGCCCAGGGAGCCAAGCCGGGCGAGGGTGGCGAGCTGCCTGGCTACAAGGTGACCAAGGATATTGCCAAGACCCGAAAGTCGGTGCCCGGAGTGGGTTTAATCTCCCCGCCGCCGCATCACGACATCTACTCCATCGAAGATTTGGCAGAGCTGATCTACGACTTGAAGTGCTCCAATCCGAATGCACGCATCAGTGTGAAGCTGGTCTCCGAAGTGGGCGTTGGTGTGGTGGCCTCCGGCGTAGCCAAGGTGCGTTGGAAGAACTATCCTTCAGCGTTTACTAGTCTTAATAATCACTCTCCTCTTGCAGGGCAAAGCCGAGCACATTGTTATTTCGGGACATGATGGCGGAACCGGCGCCAGCTCGTGGACAGGCATCAAGAATGCCGGATTACCCTGGGAGCTGGGCGTGGCCGAGACGCATCAGGTGCTGGTGCTGAACAATCTGCGATCACGGTAAGTTTCCGACCAGGAGAAAGCCGGCCTCAGAGCCATTCCCGCTCTCTCCTCTTGTGTTGTTACTAATCATGAACCGATACATTACCGAAGTGCCTGGTGGTTATCCAGATGACAGCGTTGGAAAACCTGTTCAGAACATGTATTCCCAAAATGCAGAGATCCATTGATCATCGGAAAGTTGTTGGGCTGATCCCCCGTAAACACAACCCCATTGAAACTCCTCCTCCGTACATGTGGCCAGTGGGCGGTGTGGGCAGGAGGACGATGACACGGCGGATGGGCGACGGTGGCGAATCTAGACAGGCAGAAGAGAGTGAAAAAAGCCTGCTTACGAAAGGAATCCAAATGAAATGGGACATCCTATTATATTAATCTTGTGACCTGAACTGAATTGATCCTCTTAAATGGGAAGGAGTTCTTGTGAAAGAAAAAATGATTGGCTCTCCAAAAGTACAGGGATTAAGACCTTGAAATCAGAAAGAATCCAAGAGAAATAGATTTCCATGTCCTGAAGCGATGAAATCAAGAAACAAGCCACATTCCCAGCCAGCAGATAAACGATACACGATTCGATCGATCCGAAATCCACATCCCAACTCCAGTCCACTCGCTCTACTCCACTCCACTCACTTGCTCACTCGATCACGTTCGTCGCGCTGTGCTCCATTCGTAATTTCTTCTCATTACATTGATCTTTCGTCGGGTCTTGAGTTAGCTAACATTGCCTTCCTTTCTATGTCGTGTCTTCCCCCACTCTAAAACGGTCTGGATTTGATGGTAATGCTCGCTCCTGGATGATTCTACTACTACAGTGTGATTGTACAAGCCGATGGACAGCTGCGCACAGGATTCGATGTTGTGGTGGCTGCTTTATTGGGTGCCGATGAGTTTGGTTTTAGTACGGCTCCTTTGATAGTGATGGGTAAGTTGAGGGATCCTTGATTAAAACAAGACAAAAGATTGATGGGATAATGGTATATCCTTTGATATTGCTTCTTATTTTAAGAGCTTCTCTTGGAAACCTAATTTAAGTTCAATTTTATCTTCCCTTATAATAGGCTGCACCATGATGCGCAAGTGTCACTTGAACACCTGTCCTGTGGGCATTGCTACTCAGGATCCAGTGCTGCGCAAGAAATTCACTGGCAAGCCGGAGCACGTGATTAACTTCTTCTTCATGTTGGCCGAGGATGTAAGCTGCTAAATTGATAAACTTATTCTCCATTCTATACTCACATCCCTGACCTCCTATTTAGATCCGCAAAATCATGGCCGGCTTGGGCATTCGCAAGTTCCAGGATCTGATTGGTCGCACTGATCTCCTGCGCATCGCTAGTCAACGCGATGCCAAGGCCAGTAACTTGGACTTGAAGCTGCTCCTGCAGCCTGCATTGGAACTGCGTCCCGGCACCAACATTGTGGGTGGCTCGGTCAAGCAGGACTTCCAGCTGGAGAAGCGTTCCGACAACCTACTGATTGCCAAGGCTCAGCAGATCTTCAGTGGAGCCGACGACAATGTCACGGTCAAGATGCGCATCCATAACGAGGAGCGAGCCTTTGGTTCTACCCTCAGTTACCATATTGCATGGTGGGTTTTCATTTTTGTCTACTTTCTACAGATAATCCTTATACTCCTTTCCAGCAAATATGGCGAGGCTGGTCTGCCTGCTGGCAAGAGCATTGACATCTTCCTGGAGGGATCCGCTGGCCAGAGCTTCTGCGCCTTCTTGGCCCGTGGCGTTAACGTCACTCTGAAGGGCGATGCTAACGATTATGTAGGCAAGGGTCTGTGCGGCGGCAATGTGGTTATCACGCCCCCGGACACGGCTCCCTTCGAGTCGCACCTGAACGTCATCGTGGGCAATGTCTGTCTGTATGGAGCCACCGAGGGAACAGCCTACTTCCGCGGCATCGCCGCCGAGCGCTTCTGCGTGCGCAACTCTGGAGTCACGGCTGTGGTGGAGGGTGTAGGCGACCACGGTTGCGAGTACATGACTGGAGGACTGGTGGTGATCCTGGGACTCACGGGCCGCAACTTTGCTGCCGGCATGTCGGGTGGCATTGCCTACGTATACGATATCGACGGATCCTTCAAGCCCAAGGTGAATCCGGAGAGTGTGGAGTTGCTGCCGCTGGAGATTGGCAAGGATGTGCAGCTGGTGAAGCAACTGCTGGCCGATTTCATTGAGAAGACCGGCTCAAAGGTGGCCAAGGAGCTGCTCGATAACTGGGCCGAGGCGCAGGCGAAGTTCGTCAAGGTCTTCCCGTACGAATACCAGAAGGCTCTGAAGGATATGGCCGAGCAGGAGGCGGCTGAGCAGCCCCTGAAGCCATCCGCCATCGAGAATGGAAATGGCAAGCACGAGCCGCACATCAAAGACATCGAGGAGGCCATCCAGGACGTGGCCCTCGAGCAGAAGCGTGCCGACCGCGTGCTGGACAAGACCCGTGGCTTCGTCAAGTACAAGAGGGAATCAGCGCCCTACCGCGATGCCGGAGAGCGACAGAAGGACTGGGACGAAGTCTACAACTTCCCGCATGTGCGCAAGAACCTGAAGGTCCAGGCCGCTCGCTGCATGGAGTGCGGCGTTCCCTTCTGCCAGTCCAACTCCACGGGCTGCCCGCTGGGCAACATCATTCCCAAGTGGAACGACCTTGTCTTCCACGGCGAGTGGCAGGAGGCGCTGCGCCAGCTGCTGCAAACCAACAACTTCCCAGAGTTCACCGGCCGCGTCTGTCCCGCTCCCTGCGAGGGTTCCTGTGTCCTGGGCATCTCGGAGCCGGCGGTGACGATCAAGAACATCGAGTGCGCCATCATCGATCATGCCTTCGAGCAGGGCTGGATCAAGGCGGAGATTCCTGAAGTGCGCACCGGCAAGCGGGTGGCCATTGTGGGCTCCGGACCCTCAGGTCTGGCTGCCTCCCAGCAGCTGAACCGCGCCGGTCACTTTGTCACCGTCTTCGAGCGCAACGATCGCGTCGGCGGACTGCTGCAGTACGGCATTCCCACGATGAAGCTGTCTAAGGATGTGGTTAAGCGGCGAGTGGACCTGATGGCCGACGAGGGTATCGAGTTCCGCACCAATGTCCATGTGGGCAAGGACCTGAAGGCCGAGCAGCTGCTGCAGGAGTACGATGCCGTCCTCCTGACCACGGGCTCCACTTGGCCCCGCGACCTGCCGCTGGCCAACCGTGACCTGAAGGGCATCCACTTCGCCATGGAGTTCCTGGAGGCTCAGCAAAAGAAGCAGCTGGGCGGCAAGCAGGACATCATCTCTGCCGCAGGCAAGGATGTGATCATTATCGGCGGCGGTGACACCGGTTGCGATTGCATTGCCACCTCGCTCCGTCAGGGTGCCAAGAGCATCACCACATTCGAAATTCTACCAGAGCCGCCGCAGAAGCGTGCCGAGGACAACCCCTGGCCGCAGTGGCCGAAGGTCTTCCGCGTAGACTACGGCCACGAGGAGGTGAAGCTGAAGTGGGGCAAGGATCCGCGCCAGTACTGCACCACCACCAAGGAGTTTGTCGGCGAAAATGGCACCATCAAGGGCGTGAACACCGTCGAGGTGGAGTGGACCAAGACGGAGTCGGGACAGTGGCGCATGGCAGAGGTGGCTGGCTCGGAGAAGTACTTCCCCGCCGACCTCATACTGCTGGCCATGGGCTTCCTGGGGCCGGAGAAGACGGTGCCCGGCGAACTGGGCCTGGAACTGGATCCGCGTGGCAATGTGAAGGCCTGCAATGGACAGTATGGCACCTCCAACTCCAAGGTGTTTGCGGCGGGCGGTAAGTCTGAAGAACTGTTTGCAACATCTCTTAATGTTACGTTAAATCTCCTTGAAGGCACGATAAACTGTAAGAAGCCCCATTACTTACTTTCTTTATCGCTTCTCTTTTGCAGATTGCCGGCGTGGCCAGTCGCTGGTGGTCTGGGCCATCACCGAGGGTCGTCAGGCCGCTCGCCAGGTGGACACCTACTTGACCGGCCGCCCCAGCGGGCTGCCAGGTCCGGGCGGCGTCATTGCGACGTCCTAAGCTGGAACGCAGCAGCAGCGACAGCAGCTTATGTCAAGTTTTGTGTGCGTGCATCGTCCTTAGCCTAGAGAGCGATATTCTTTACCGATTTGCAATTTGTGATTCTTATTTTCGCGATTTTAGTTTAGTTTACACACTAAAAAAGAAAAAGACTTGAGTTTTTTTACACACCAAAAACCAAAAACAGAACAAATCACGTTTCATTTACTTAGTTTTATTTTCATCGCAAAGCTGGCTGGGAACTGAAATGAGGTGTTTGTGTTCGTCGAGACGATGATGCCCTCCATAGGATGAAGCTGCGGAAGATGTCAATTAAGAGTGCGAGATGCTGATTGGAGCCAATCGAATAATTATATGTATCTTAAAGGAAATCGAATATCCAACAAAAATCTAAGGACAATAACTAGAAATTTACCGTTTATCGTTAAACGAGATAATATTTAGAGAATGCATTTTATTTCAATGTTGTTCGACTTGTGTTGCCTGTTCTTTGAAAACTATAAAATGTGACAAATTGGTATGCTGATCTCCACCCTCCTATAGACATATACACACTATATAATGCGTATGTACTATATATATATATATATATATATATGCAGACAGACACAAATGTATTAAACTCTCGGCCAATATCGTAACGCATTTTTTTAGATGTTGTTTGTGTGTTTTGAACTGCATTCGACCGTTAACCGCAGAAGTACCTAAGTGGGTGATGTTAAAACAGAATGTGCTCTTTATGTGCAGTTATAGGTGTTGAATACAACAATAAATACCACTATTTATACAAAAACAAATATATATTTAACCCCAATTGTATACCCTTATACATACATCAACTATATATGAATATATTTATGTGCAAGCATTTGATGAAATAAATAATCAAGCTATTACAAGGCATATCTTCGGAGTTTTATGATTATTAATATTGGGTAAAGTAAATAGAAAATATAGTAACGAGAATAATTCAAATTTCGAGCTTAAGTTCCAGTGTTGTAAAACAAAGGATTTTTATGGTAAGCGATACTTAAAGTTATCGATAGTTATAGGTAGTAGCCCTGGTGGTAGTGAAAAAACCGCCGTTGTTTTTAAAAGTTTTAAAGCATCTTTAAATACAACCTACTCAGAGTAGAGCAGTAAATAATAATACCCGCGAATGACAATATGTTGAATTGTTTACGAATAAAATATAAATTTTTTTACCACCATTTCCTAAACTGTAATTTAAACGCATTTAAGAGAACTTTTCAATTAATTGCAAATACTTTTATTATGCTGACAATTCTCACATACACTTGCCATAGTTTCGTCTCTTTAATTCAATAAATCTCCCTCCATTTGATGTTGTAAACACTTTGAATCGTTAATACGAATGTGCCTGTGTTGCGGTTCGAATTTAAAATTAGATAAATTTAAGAATTTTGGAATTATTTATTGGCTGCGTTCGCGCAGTATGTTAGTTTATCATTCATTCATTCGTTTACATCGTTTATATTTAACATAAGAGAAACAGAATCCATCAGTATCATCAGTTGCTTCTGCGCACTTAAGGGCTAGGGGCTAAAGGCTAAGCATATATATGCGAAATGAAAGTACAAAATACATATGGGAGCGGCTAGCAGGATTCCTAACTAAAGATCTAGCTCGCTCCGCCTGGATGCTTCCCGCAGACTTGCGTTTTCAGTTTTTGATTGTGGTCAACAAAATATACAGCAGTTTTGTATATCTCATTAATGTTATAAATAAATGTAAATTGCAAAGTGGCGTCCGCCCCGGCTTTGCGTTTGACTTAAGCCTTAAATGTTTTTGTGAACTTAAGAACTAAGAACTTAATTACCTGCTGCACTTGGCTGTGTGTGTGGTGTGTGTGAAAATGTACAAGGCAAAGACCAATACAAAATTATCATCATTAAATTAAGATTACGAATTATGCATAGAGTTTGTATGTAAAGTAAAAATGTACAATTGTTGCTATTTATATGAAATATATAAAACAAGCTAGCGCGTTCTCTCCTTCATTCTTTCGTCCTTCTTTTCGGCCGCGTGTGTGTGTCATGCAAGATTGCCATAACTTTCGCCTACACATATCCTTGAGTCTCGAGTGTGATCGATGTAAATTTCTCTCCTGATCTTTGCATATTTACCATAGTTTTTGGGGGCTTCAATTTTGTGGCACTCGGCCGCTTTTCCCACTTGGTCAGCGGGGGAAAAGCGACGAGTGCCCTGTGCTGAACCGAGCAAAAATAGTATCGTCAACACGCTTTCGAACCGAAACGTGTTCACGAGACCACTTTTCAAAGCCAACGACTAAGGTTTAGTTTTACTTTTAGTTTTTCTTTTCATGTTCTCACGTATTCAAGTGCCATATAAATCTGGTTCCATATATGAGTATATAAATAGGTGTTATCATGACTGATTGTTATGGGTGAAGAGGGAAACGTTGCGTGCTTACAATTAGGTGAGGTCTGCTCGTAGGTGCACATATGACTATAGATATAGTATGATATAGCTTGCACTACCATAAGATCAATGACGTTCTAAAATCAAAGTAAATATACAAAGCATACCAAGGGTAAAATATCTCTCGAACTTGGCTTGGGTCAAAAATGTACAGTGTGTATGTAAGTGAAGAAGGGTTCAGTAAGTCTGTGTGTGTGTGTGTGTGTGTGTGTGGTATGGCTGTCCTACAGAACGCAAAGTTATGACAAAAGTACACAAAATGAATCGAACATACACGCTAGATTTGCCGAGTAGGTAACTTTTAAAACCTTAATCTTAAGCCTAAGCGTACAGCGTGCACTCGATGTAGCTCGTGGGCACAAATCCCTCGTCCCAGCCATTAGAGTTGTTCGCCCGCCGCACCCGCGTCCATCCATCGCCCTGATCGATCTCAATCACCTGCAGCTCCTCGCCCTCGCTCATGGGTATGCTGCCTTCGCTGGAGGCTGTTTTAAAAGATTTTAAAGATTAAAATACAAACGTAACTCGGCTTTTCTCCACGACTCACCTTCGAAGGGATACAGGGCTCGACAAGTGCCCAGTGGATTCAGTGTCTCCACTTCCGTTTCGTAGTAGGTATCCTCGCCGATGGCATTCTCATTGGCGCTGCCCTGTCCGGAGCCGGGCAGCGATGTGTGCGAAGTGCCCAGGCCACTTTCGGGACTGGCCGAACTGCTGGATTTCACCAATGGAAAAGGCAAAATGAAACGAAATATTTGAAGAAGTTGCAATTTTGCACATTATTCAGTGTTGTCATGTTTGGTGTATATAGCAATCAAGAATCCAAAAGGTCAAAGATCAAACAAAAAAGATATCTACGATTTAAAAGCAACAAATTAAAAGTCAAAACTAATTGTTATTCAGAATTTTGTCTCTCTTGGGTATTTTTGTGAACTTTTCTGGCAGGACTCGTAAGTAAGAGTTGAGCAGTTTTTCGATAGATGAGTAAAAATAATTCTCTTTGAAATTTGAATAATAAATTCTTTTAGAATATATAGAAATATACAATACAAAAAGTATACCCATTCTTTTAAAATCGAAAACTCTCAGCTCTTATTTGCAAGCTCTGCTCTCTGGGCTGTGTTATTTCTTTATATAGATTTCCGGTTGTTGTGAATGAGAAACCGAAAAGGAAGTAGAACCCACACCCGAAGAAAATGCCACACATACACCGCAAGGAGAAGTGCAATGAGTGCGATATTAATCAGATAGAGTACTGAGATTAGATATGCCAAATCATAATGCTACGATAATGTATGTACGAGTATAATGTATATGTGGGTGAGGGATATATATATATAGTATAAACATTGAACGTAGACTTATGAGTGTACCCGTTATTGTTATTATTATGCCCATTTTGTATTTGCGCCACATTATCCTCAGAACCTGACCTGCTTAAGCTGCCAGCGTCATCGGGCTGGTCGTCGCCATCTTCGTGATGGTCATCGGCGCTGCCATTGGAATGTCTGAAAGGAGAAAGGGCATCTCTTTAGAGTCAGGATTAATGTAAATCTCAGCAGCAACTCACCTAGAGGTTCGGTGACCGTTCTGTAATTGATTTCGATTCGCCTGCGGACTACTGGTGGCCACCTGCGCCTGACTGGCCTTGTCCAGGTAGCCCTGGTACTTCTTCAGATCTTGTTTCAGCTTTTCCAGCTTGTGCTCCGACTCGTTCAGTTGTCCCTCGACGGTCATGGGATTGCCCAGCGATGAGTTCGCCTCATAGACGATCTTCATCTTCATCAGGCCATCCCTAGCGTTCGTTTCCTGGGCGATCTTCTGCTGCAGCTCTGTGATCTTGGCCTGCAGCTTCTTTCTCCGTTGATTCGGCGGCAGATCGCTGAAGTCCTCCTTTTGCCCGTCCGCAGTCAGGGAATTCTGTGTGCAATCGACATAAGGATTAGTTTATAATATAAAACAATCAGATATTATGATATATATTAAGAGCGAATGCAATGAGTAATACAATACAATACAAATCAGGACTATGTAAAAAAAGAGGACAACACGAGTTACACAGCAAGACGACAATCACAACAATAAAGAAAGTTGTATAAAAACCATTATAACAATAAGATGAGTAACGCCAGACTTGAATTATCGTAATGTCTCTGGAGCTAGCTCCAGGCTTTCTTATAATTTTGTTTGTTTTATATTCTATGTACCGACGTTATGCATCTTGTTATTATAAAGCCTTAGCTTGCACGCAGTGAGTGAATATAAATAAAAAATTTATAAACAAAAGTCATCACAAAAACGAAAGGGAAACAAAAAATGCAGATATTCTGATAATCCAATGACCCGCTTTCGACATCAATCACTAAAACCCGTTTCCGACATCAACAGGCCATTAAAAAATACCATAAAGAAAAGTTATGGAAATGGAACATAAGGGAAAATAACGAAGGCGATAAAGGCAGGCGGCATTCAATCATGCGGAGGGATTTTCGAAACAAAAAACTCAACTGAAAGACAATCATAAAGTAGAAGATTTAGTGATAATGTGTGAGTGTGCGGCGGCTGCTACTTGGTTATTTTCTTAAACATTTAATTATATTTAATAGGTTGTGTTATTTTTAGAACTTGACTTGACTTAAACTAAAGCCAAGAATATGCCGATCGTTCAGGCGTTTAAAGTGAAAGTGGTGGTGGCCCAGAGGCTGGTAGTTATAATTAATGGAAACGATATAATGCTTGCTAGTGATGGTTAGATTCGTATTTAGCTGCATTGTGATTAGTAGATAGCGAGATAGTGTTGTTTAGGGGCTATGGTTTAGGCTAGGCTTAGTTACGAGTTAGATTTAGAGTTAGTTAGGGGAGAGAGAGAGAGCTGAGAGAGATTCATCATACCTTCATGGTGATACAGGCTTCAATTATCTGCCGTTGCTATTGGCAGCGAATTGTTTTAGTAATTGCATTTTATTTAAATTGTATCACATGTTTGTGGTGTTGTGTTTGTGTTCGTGTCATTATAAGCATTTCAATCGTTTCAAAAACCGAATGGCAGCGCAACAAATATGTGTACAAAGGTAGAAATCAAGAGTTAATTCAATTAATATTTGCAGTTTATAGAAGAAGCTTGGATTTGGGATTTCGCTGGGGGTGTTTCGTGGGGGGAAACTCAAAAAGCAAAGCCAAGTATTAGTAAATGAGGGACACACAAAACATGGCAATATGCAGTAATATGTAGTATGTGCAAAGACAATATAATGCGTTACGCATCTTGTTCACTATATTGTCTTTGATCAGAGAATGTGGTGAGGCGATTTATGTATGTATATAGCACGGACGGGGATCATGAAAACGAGGCCTGGGAGGACACTTGGTACTTACGGCAACACAGACATCACCATGGTCCAAGTTTAAATAAATAAATTCGATGAAATCAATATAAAGATATAGAAATAGAACGAAAAAGAGAGAAGACTGCATGAGTAAACCATAAGGAAAGAGACACAACAAACCATAACCGAGACCTACGACTTATCGATACGAACGAACACACGAAACTTAACAACTAATCGAGAAGCGGCTCAACTCAAGAGGCTGGTGCAGAGAATGGAACGGAGGAGGAGGCACACGTGAGGAGAACTGAAAACTCTGGACTTTGAGAGAAAGAGACAGTCAGGCAGTGGAAAAGGTCACCCCACCGACTAACCCCCAGTGGCGGACGTGAACTTTCTTTCCTCCCTCACCTTGGTGCTGCCGAATATGTTGAAAATGCCCACACGTTTCTTCAGCTTGTTGGCACCCATCGTGCCCTTCATGGTCAGGTGGTTCGATATAGAGTTGCTGTAGTGCGATTCCTGCACGGCATCCGGGTCGAGCTTGGACAGATCCTCGAAGGGTATGTCCCGTGGCGGCGTAAAGCCCGATTGGTATCTGTAAAAGTACAGGTTAGCATTAGTGAAGTGTACAAATAAATTTAAAACCAAGTAAAAACCTTTCTATGACTTTGAAGGAATCCTCCTTCTCGTTGATCGACTCGCCGGCCTTGACAATGCCCTCCATGCAGCGGGCAATGATGGGCGCCACCGAGGACTCCACCTCCGCCGCCCCAATGATGAACTCTCGGATGCCGCGCGTCCGCTTCTCGTCCAGTTCCTGCAGTCGATTGAGCACGGCGGGCAGGAGTATGCCGAAGTGCTGCTGCTGCAGGTTGTTCGTCTTCTGCAGCTGGTTGGCATACTCGTTCTTGGCATCGTCCGACTGCTGGATCTTCGCCGTCATCACGTTCTTGTAGCGCTCCACCTCGGCACGACTGAGGTTTAGGTCCATGTCCGCTCGCTTGTAGCTGTCCACGGCCTTCTCCGAGTCCCGGTAGGCCTTCTCGTAGTTCCGCTTGGCCCGATCCAGCGAGGAGAGCTGTGTGGTGAGGTTCTGTTGCAGCATCGCACCGTCGCTAAGGCATTTCTGTAAGGGGGTATACAAGGGATCGGAATTAGTAAGCCGTCCATCATGGGCCTAAGCCCACGCACTCACCTTGCGATCTTCGCGCAGTGTCTTGGAGAGGAGCGTCACTGCCTGGATGACCTGGAGCTGCAGGGATTCGGAGACCACTTCGCGCTGTCCCGCCAGGTCGCCCACCTCCTTGAGCAGATTGCGAAAGGCCTGCATCGATGTGTATCTGTAAAAGTAAGTAATAGGAGCATGTGAATCAGTTCGACCTACGCGATGCACAGAAAGAAATGTCCCTCAATTTATAAATATTTATTTAATCTGAGTTATTATCTGGGTAGGATTATATATCATCTCCATATAGGCAACTCTGTGACAACCAGTTAACACCTTCATTATTTTTATTAACTTCTTTCTTCCTGTGCAAAATGTATAGCCAAGTTTGTAAGCCCACAGTCCATAGTCGAGGGCTCGATTTATGGAGCTCTCTGGATTGACAGGGCTAGACACGCGCTGTGGAACGCCCACGCAGCTCCGGACTTTGTCCATCATCGCCGCCGTCGTCGTCGTCGTCGTTGGCCGCCAGAATGGGCAATCAATATGGCCGAGGAACGGGCATGAATTTATGGATTTTACAACTGAATATGGCAAAAGCGCTTGGCATTTCATTACCAAGTCTTCCACTTGGCTCTGCCTCTTCATTGTCATGTTACACACATGCCACATTCGCAGTCACATCCCAATTCACAGTCCACAATCCGGAGATCTATTTGCGGGTCATGATGTCAGAGTCGTCAGTCCAAGTGCCAGATTTGCATGGCGTGTAATTAAAAACTGAGATTTCCAGACCTCACACACAAACTACTTGAGGCCAGGCCCCAAGTGGATTTTTCCCGGGCAAATTGAATCGCACAGAGCACGCACAATTAGACCAAATGTGATTATATCCCACAGCCCAACCCGAACGGCAACCACTTAGCACTTTGCCAAACAAATATGGCAAACAAAGTGCAGCAAATTACGGATAATTTTCCGAAACATTTAACAACACGAAGAAGGTAAGGTAAAAAACTTAAGTTTATATATGTATAATTTTTCTATTCGGTTAATGCTTACTCATTGTCTTCCTCCTCCTTCTTTTTGGGCTGATAGTTTTTCACCAGGCGCCTGCAAGAGAAAGAAACGAAAGGTAAAATCCATATCATGGCATTAGTGAAACTTTGTTTTTACATAGCCCAAGTATACTAAGAAATAATAATAATATAATAATAGCAGTCTGCGGCAGCAGAAGCAACATATTTGCATTAACACGAGACTTTTCATTTCGCGATTGCGATTGCCAAGGCGGAGCACGCAAAAGATTTCACTGCGCCGCGCATATTAAATACAGTTTTTCCTTACAGTTTCATGCGGCTGCTTTGTGGTCTAGTTGCTACTCATACTCGGTATCTATGTAGCTCTGAGCTCTGAGTCGAACCCCTACTAGCAACGATCTCATCCAGCAGCCTCCAGATACACTGGGAGAACGCTCGAGAGTTGCTTACTTTGGTTGATATTCATTAAAAACTATATTTCGGTAAACTTTGTGGATTCAAGATATCTTAATTTTGTTTCATTTATGTATATTTTAAGATAAATTAGATACATCCATGGTGCAATTATAAAAGGTATGGCCACTCTCCTATAGCACTCTGCCGTTGTTACCCTAATATTCAGTCGCTCTCAAGTGAAACACTAATACAAGCAAATATCGGTTACCCTACGAGAGAGCCCTGTCCTCACCTTATATAATTACACCATGGATACATCTACATCAACTAAATTAATGGCAAGTCAAGAAAAACAACAGAGATCTGCTTTAAAAATATTTAAAACCATGATTGTACTTAATTTATTACTTATTTTAAGTGCAGAAATGAAGACAATAAAGCTTCAATGTCTTCTTAGCTTGGAAGGACCTTATTTATTAATTTTAAATAGCTTCAAATAAGTTAATCTCCACCAAGAATCCCAAAACAACCTACTTCAGATATGTAATTATAATTTATAACTCCAAATTTCTCTTCCCAGTGTACAACTGCAACTAAGGCCGTGTCAGACAACGTTAGACGCGTAATGATAAAGTCATTAAAACGAGTCAAGACGGTAGCAGCTCCCAGCCATATCAGGGGCCACAGTTCAGTCCCCACAACGAGCAGAAGAAGCAGTAGAAAACACCACAGAGCGAAGTCATCAAGCCAGGCCAGGCGACTCATTGTGGGAACAACATTGGTGGCAGGCAGTGGGAAACCGATGCCCCCACGATCTGCCAACCGGACGGACCACGAACAACACCTTGGCGGCAACATAATCTTTGCCTAAATTAAACAATTATGACGGAACCATGATGGACGGACGGATGGATGGAACCCACGCAGGCGACGTTGGCCAAGCGACTGGGTAACTCAAGCCTAATCCCATTAGGTCCCCCCACATGTCCAGTGCGCTGTAGCTGGGAATCGGATTCGGACACCGAGGCAGTCGCGTGTCAATTGCGTGGGGCAGGTCGTGGTCAGCACTCCGGGTGTCACTCAATTTAGTGCAATTTATGGGATAGCCAAGGGTTGGCGTTGTCAGTCTCTCCCCGAGGTGTGGCTCCCCTTTTAAACCGAAAATTCCTGGGGTCCATAAAAGTAAGAAAATATCAGGGGTAATTGAAATGCGCCACAAGAGTTTAATGCACACACAATTAGCTATTTACGATTATTATTGTTTATGGCGCGTTGTCGTTCTGTAGTCGCCAGGCGAAGGTCGCTAAAGACAAAGGCTTGAATTAAATAATACGCGAAGCCTAAACACGAATGGATTGTTTTGTATTTTTTATATCCATATATTATAAGTTGGCCAGGAACGGAGCCTGGTCAGTCGGGCAATCGGGCAATCACTTCCACAAGTGGACGACCTTGTGCTTATTACTTGGGAGCTGCTTTTCGCCTCAGCATTTACATTTAGCGGCGAGAACATTATTTTGGCAGCTGCAAAAGCCACAAAGCATGCCACAAATGGGTGAGGCCTGTTGCAACTGGCTAAATAAATGCCTAATACAAAATATTTATATTTAATTGGCGATTTGTTAAGGCCAAATACGGAGGCGCCATCGGTCAGGCACTTTGCAGTGCCTTAAAAGCGTTTTTGAAATTTTTAAAGGTCATACTTGGAAATTGATATTGATACTTTATTCATTTTTAATAATAAAATCATTTTGAAGTATTAATTATGAGGTATTTATTTTATAAATAAAAGTATTCTTAGGATTTATTATATGTTTTTCGAAGGCTTTTGATATGTGGTATTTGTATCTGGATTAAAAAGTCTGTCATATTATTTCTTTGTGATTTTTGATTATTTTATCCTATTTAAATTATTTAAAATTACCTAAATGGCTTATTATATTCGTTTTTAGCCCATAAAAATCAGTTTACCATACTTCTTTATTTATTTTTTGCTATATTTAATTACTAATCCATCCAGACTCACCTTAATTTGCCGGCATATTCCGTTTCTATGGCCACTCGATCGCGTAAGAAGTTGGCATACTTGTCCAAAGCATCGATGCCTCTGTTTGTGTGTATCGCTATGTTATCGTTCTGATCCTGAAATTATAGAAAACAGACACATGGAATAGATTAGAAAGAGCCACAAAAAATAACACTGAAAGCCTTTTGACATTGAGCCAACACAAATGCGTGGATCGAGAACGGCGCAAAAAAATAATGCCAAATTAATCTAATTTTTTAATTAGACCGAAATACGTACGATATACGATATATGTAGGAATGAAACTGCGTAGCGGGCAAAATGGAATTCGCTTATACACTCTTGGATAAAGATCTCTCTCTCGACGAACATATATGTACATATCTTGGTAGAGACCATAATGGATCGATTTAAATGAAACGAAACAACTGATCCATTAACTCATTAGCCATAAAGAGCTGGACCAAAATTGGCGGCTACTAGCTGACAATATCGTGTGATTTGGTCTTAATTTATTGTATGGGTATTTGCCAACATGTATTATTATGGGTAAATATGGGCAGCCACTTCCTCCTCCTGACTTGAAGTTATGACATAATGTCTGCCTCTCTCTCTGTATCTGGTTTATTTTCCTTCTTTCTTCGGCACCGTCTTTGTGGGCAATTTGCAACACTTTTCAATGCTGTTTGTCAATAGTCCGCTCTCAATGTAGAGCCAACAAACAATCAAAACAAACTGCGCTCCACTTTTGATTTTATTTTCGCACGCCGGCAACAAATACAACAAGCAATGACATCAAAAGAGACAGCCGTTTTTGGCCGAGTTAGCTGCCAATCACGCCCCCAAACGCAATCATCGGTGGCAGGCAGATTTGAATTTTAAGTAAAGTTGAAAAAACCCCTAAAAGTCAGTCACAGAAAAAAAAAACCGCTTAAATGGCAAAGAGACAAAACGAGACGAGACGCACGGCCAATTTGCATTTGAAGTTCAGCGGAGAGAAGGAAATTACCATCAATTACATAATAAAACCCAGTTCCGATCATGGCCCAAACAATTTTCGTGGCCAAAATGAGCGGTAAATTGTCGAAAATTTACGTTGTCTGTATATATTTGGTGTCGTCTTCAGTGTCTCGCCTGAATTTTGTAATGTTTTGTGTTTTCTTCCACCGATTATATTAATTTCGGCCGCTTAACAAGGTTGCTGCTGTTGCTGCTGCTGCTGATCAGTGAAATTTGGCAACGTTTTGAGGCTTCGATTTTCCCTCGTTGTTCAATTAAAACGTGCCCGCCATTAATTAAAACAATTGTCAATTACAAACGTTTTCGAGCACATCATTAACGAGTGCGTTTGTAGAATATGTTTGATTTGACTTTTTGTTTTTGGCCTTTGCTTGCGTCACCTCAAAACGCTGAAAAAACTTTCACCCGCTCCTAGGTGCGGCATCTTGGCAGCCGATGAAAAGCGTTTTTCGCTTGGAAAAGTGTCGGACAACATGGCAAATGTCGCTGAAGTGGCAGCAGCAGCAGCAGATGTCAAGCGAGTAGCTGCGGTAATTGAGTTGCAACCGCGCCGAGGGCGTTGCCTTCCACACGGTGGGTGGGTGGTTGTATGAGCCACCAGGACGACTCTCTGGGCCCCAAAACTGGGCCTATAAATATGTCAGTTGCTGTCAGTTGGTGCCCCTGGGAAGTGTCTGCTGCTTTTATGCAATCGAAGGCACTCGGAAAATTATTTTCCTAACAGAAATGGTAAGCGAATGCCCCTCTAAAGTGTTAACGCGGTGTTATTCAAGCTTTTGTAAAAGTTAAACATTTTTTTTAATGCAAGTTTTAATGGTCTTAATGCTCTTAAAATGTATAATATAGTTTGGAGTGTGTCTAGTATTTAAATCTTTAATACGTAAGACTCATTGGAAACATTCAGTGATTTGTTGTGAAAATATAATAGTTAAAGCAAGTGACTAGAAAGTAAACTTTTATTTATGGTGTTGAAATGTAATTATGTCATTACGAGAAATTGTATTATATTAGAATGCTTTTTTTATTAAGGAAATAACAACTTTGCAGTGCTAAAACTTTACATTTGTATATATAAAAGTAGTGAAAGATTCATTCAAAAGATTTATGATCATATAAGTCATTATCATTAGATAATTTGAGTAATTTTCTTGTTATAAAATCTACAAAATATTCTGTAGCCTTAATAAATTAACAATTTTTTCACTGTAACCCATTCTAACAACCTACTTTCTTGGTACATATTTTGCATGCAATTTCTACAAGTGCACCTGGCACAGACAGCTTTGCCCCCAGCGCCTTTCCATCAACTCAACTCAGACTCAATCTGATACTCAAACTCAACTCGGTTCGACTGAAATCAAATCAAATTAATTTACTTTGCACAGTAACAACTGTGCGGTGGTGCGCTTGCGCAACATTCCCGCCCCCCCGCGTCGGCGGGAAATTGTTTTTCCAATTGATCTGCTCCACCTATATAAAAATACATCTATATAGAGTCGCATAATGTGTGCGTGCCAGTTTTTCCATGTTTGCCTGATTAAATGGAATGGCAAATTGGCCGACGGTTGTCTGGGCAGGAAAGTTGCCATTAGCGCCGTTGATTTATATAAATGTTTAATGATAGGCCCCAGAGTCAAATGCATTGATTATGATGGGTCTATGCTGTCGCCGGGATTACGAGGTGAGAAAGGAATGTCTGGGGCGGAGACAGAGACAGAGACAGAGAGAGAGAGAGAGAGAGAGAGATCTTCATCTGGATCGATCGATCGATCATCGATTGATTGTGAAAGAATGTGGGAAGCACTTATTATGCTTATATGTTTTTGTTTTATTTTCAGCGAGTTTCTATGGATGCCGAGAGACCGAACATGATCGCACGCTGACGCTCAGCTCATCATGATCATCGTCATTCGGGGGGCCTGACATTGATAGACGACTCTCGAGGTTGCGTTCGCCAATCGGATCGCATTGTTGACCTTGACCGGATCGCGTCGAGAGATCGCAGAAACGATTCCAAGATCGGAGGCAGTCCGCGCATATCGGCCGGAGACACACATGTGTGTTTTCTCCCCTCAGGTTAATGACTCGCATTTAAATAATATTTATTTATTTAAGCAACCAAAGCCGGAAGATTAATGCCGCAGTCGCAGCCCAAAAGCTGGCTGGTTAACACTAACAAGCTGGCCAATAAATCATGGCGAAAGTTTTACATGGGGCCACCATCATCATCATCATCATCTTCGTGGACATCAACTGGTGTCACAGAGTTAAATAGCAGAAGAAGAAGCCCCAATCCAGAGAGACGCACCATCCCGATACCAATTCCGATTCCCACTTGATGACTTTCACTTGACACAAAGTTGGTTCATCAGAGTCATGAGAAACCATCAACAAAATGTAGCAATAAGAATCAAAAGCCACAAAGAAAAGCCAAGTAACTTGAACAAAAAAAAAACATCAAAAAAGCCAAACAAAACAATGACAATAAAAAGCAATAAAGAAATTAACAAATTGCTGGCAAGAGGAAGAGCGCCGCGGCCCACAGAAATAAAACATTGAAAAGTGTTAAATTCGATTGAAGATTGTCATCGATTGTTTGGGCTCTCTGCCCCTTTGGGCACTCGAAGTGTGAGCAATCAATGCCGTGAATAGTGAGGAATTTGTGGCGGGGACCCCTCCCCGATATAAGGGCAGCATTCCATCACACCGAGTGGGTCAAGATTGAAGGCTGATCCGATTGATTAAACGCATTTGTCGCGTTTTATTTGTCCACGGGCTTGCATTGTTCTGCGCTCTGCGGGCTTTCATCCATTAAATCGTGCCTTCGATTCGTTCCGATTCGTGTTTCCAGGGCTCGTGACATTCGATCGAGAAGGAAATGGGAACGGGGACAGGCCTGATGGTTTAAGTACTGAGTGTAATCGGGGAGAGTATTATTATTTATTATTGGGTATTGCGAGAATATAATCATAATATTTATACAAGTTATCAGGCATTTCACACAAGTTCTAAAAGGTTTTCCAGTAATTTCATTATTTGTAAAATTCAAATAATCTAATTACAAAAAGAAAAGAATTTATATATTTACTCTTCTCAGCAATAACCTTAAGTGGGTTCTTGAAAAGTTATCTCATAGGAAAAATACACACATATCAACCGCAAAACCCCAGGTATATTTAGTTTCACATATAATTTATGATAGTTGCTATAGATAATGGCAATAGCCTATACCCCTTTTTCCTAAGGGAAAATGGTAACCCCCCCTATAACTATTAGGGGCCAGAAATCAGACTGTTGCGCAATACAGTTGCAACGGTAAAGGGAAATCTCTGGACCCCTCTTAGCCCTGTCAATGCTCGCTGTGTGTCTCTTTATGTAATGACTGCCAAATGCAACTACTGCAACTAACATTGCAACTGCAGCACACGAGGGTATCAATTGAAGCAGAAAGCGTTGACGGCGACTGTCTGGCAGTTGTCTGTCTCTATCTAACGCTACAGCCATCTCTTTCAGCTTTGATCTGTTAATTCACACTAGAAAAAAAAACCTTTTGAGAGCTTAACCTCATGCAGTTTTTGTACTTCTATTAAAAAGGAAACTATAATTGAAATTAAATACATATTTTTGGTGGTTTGTCATTGATTAAATAGGGGTTAGTATCATCTGATACATGATCACTGCCTAATTTTAAGCTTTGTTAAGATTTATTTGTCCCTGAAATATAAAAACAATATAAACTAATCATAGCTAAATTAAATGCTATGTGATTCTATGATTCAGTTTCATTTACAATTGAAAGGTTTATAAAAATAATTAATTAATTGAGTTTTATAATAAAAATTATGTCCTTCAATATATTAAAAAATATTACCTGATTTTTGTTGTTTTGATGATCCTTTTAATTGAATGGAATAATTTTATAAAAAATAATAGCTTTTTAAGTTGTCAATAGAAAAGCCTATAAAAAGAATCACCTAATTTAGCTTTATAACAAATATCATTCAAAATATGCAAAGTTTTTCCATGACTTTAATTATTAGGATCTTGATATAAATTTCCCTCTGTGTACATCGCTTACAATATGGTTCCTGTTTGCATTACAATGGCAGGAGCTCAGTCGACCAGAAACGTTGGCTTCCTTTTGCCTCGGCTTTGGCTTTTGTTTTTTATTTTAATGATTTTTTTGTTTTAATGATTAGGAGAGACGGAGGAGAGTAGCAGCCGCGAGAGAGAGAGACCCAGTTTGGACGACCGACTAACCGAGCGAGCTGATGGCAATGCCAGCGGCTAAAACTGGGTAACAGGTGCACAGCGGTGGGCTGGGACAACGGTGGCTGTGGGTTGGTTTTGTTACCAACGATTTTGTTACCACCAACGGCCGGTGGGTCGGTCGGTTGGTTGGTTGGTTGGTGGGTCGTTCTGTCCGCTTTGTTATTCAGCTGCGGTTTTGGAAGCCATAGGCAGCGGCTCAAACAACAAAATGGGGTGGCTTAAACAACGAATCTAAGCCAAGTTAGTGGTTCTTTGTTCACTGATACACAGAACTGTTAAGGTAGGAAATAAGAAGCCACATTTTTATTACCCTTAAAATAGCAATTAAACCATAAAAGCTATACTAAATTGGTAGCTAAGTTTAATAATGATTTTTCGTGGTGAAAGTGAAATAGACTAAATAAACAACTTGCTGCACTTGTCTTTTGACGCTCTGTTGTGTCATGTAAATTAATATAAATTGATAATAAATTCCTTGAATTTTCATTGATGGAACATTGCAAAGAGTGAAGAATTCTCAGAGAACAGAAGAACGGATTTAGCTCATGGGCAACTCAACTCGTTCAATGGAAGTTCCGCAGCACGCGTTTTTATCTGCAACGGACGTGGCACGCAAACAACTGCCACAGCAGCAGCAACATGCACAACAGCAACATATTCATTGCAACTGATAAGCAGGGGAAGTGCCTCCACAAACATATATGAACACATTCATAGTATTTGTGAGTATATCGATAGTAAAGTTGACCGCCCGCCCGGCATGTCGAGAAATTGTTTGCATTTTTTTTCTTGCTGCTGCACCCAGTTGACATTTACTACACGGAAACAAAATTAGCACTATAATATTAAGGTTTCAAATCACTTTTTGATAACTTAAGTATATAGTTTTGATACTACTTGGTTAATAGATAAAAGATAATGAAGTCCAAGTTGTATTTGCTAATGTGCTGAGTTTAAAACCCCTTAAATATATAAATTTATTTTTACAATGATATCTTGCACAAAAAGGAATGGTTTTTTAGTCCCCTTTTGTATTAATTAATATGACTTTAGGTCTTAATAATATTATTTCACATAATTTATATTATTTTACATCTTTTTTCTCGTCTCAGTGTAAATGACGATGATGTTCGATGACTGGTCCCTTGACTGACGCAAATTGACATTGCCCCCAGAGTGAGTGCAACATGCAACCGATGTCTATATGTCATATATGTCTATTAGCTTCCGCCACGCCCAGTTTTGTTGCCCCTCTGGCTGGGGGCTTTTTTTTTTAGCATGACAACGGTTTTGGCGGCGGCACCTTTGTTTATCATGACCATGGCACAACGATTAATGAAACTGTTGAGTATGTAAAAGCTTTCTAGTCACTATTTTTACTATTTTTATCAGTTTTTTCCATTACCACAGGTTAGAGCATTGAACCCGCTAAATAAACGCGAGAGAAGGCATTAAATTTTAAAATCCTATACAAGTCAAATAAAAGCAATTAAGAACTTGCTCTAGAAACAAGATATATGGTACATTGTGTGATATAAAATCTTTAAAACGACACACTCGCTTAAGTACTTTTTGTGCAATTTAGCGGCGGTTTTCCTCAAGAAATTTCCCTCAACAATTTCCAAGACAATGTGTGGGAGAAATAGAAGGCGAGCTAAGCTAAGAAGCAACTCCTGACCCGTTTTCCATTTCCCATTTCCATTTTCTATTTATAAGCGGCTTTCGTTGTTGTTCCTGCCCATTTTCAGTTAATTTGCTGTAACGATTTTCCGCCTTAATGCTGCTCCGTGGAAAACTCTGCTCCCATTTGTCTCCCACTCGACTCGGAATCTATATTTACATGTCGTTTGCCTCTTCCCCACTCTCACACACTCACACACTCTAGTTGCAAATTGTTGTTGACAGTGGGAACCCAAAATTAGCACATTAACCCATTGGTGGCGGTGGTTTGTGCCGCTATCGATTAAATAACTTTGCCTAGTTCTTTCACATAAATCGATATTCGGGTCGGTTCGGTCAACATCAAAGACGAGTGTTATCCAATTAGATCAAAATTCACGCCCAATACTTTTGACAGCACAACTTGAAGGCGTGTAAGCATCTTACAAATTGCAGCAAGTCGTTGATTAAACACGTAAATCTGCAATTATGCAACAGAATGAATAAATGAATAAATCAAGCGACGCCTTTTCACAGTTAAAAATGTGGAAAAACAACAGGGGCGCGAGTCTTGGCAACCTGATCTTGGCCAGAAGCAGAGAATAATGCTTGCAGCTAGCAAACAGGAAGCATTAAACATCGGCCGAAAAAAAGAAAACACATTCATATATCTTCTTTTCTTCTTAGCAGCGCGTATCGTGTGTGAACCGTTAGTCACCGCAAAGTTGTAATCATAAAAATAGTTGAGCAACATCGTGCAGTTGAACTTTAACTTTCAACGTGTTGCCAGCAGCGGACACAGAAGCCGCCAGGCAGAAGCCGTTGGTCAAGTGCCGGAGCAGAGGAGCAGAGGCTGGAGATGGAGACCCGGTCTGGGCAAGATCATTAGAGATGGGCATTCCAAGCGAATGACAGGCAGATGGATGAATAAATGTGTGGCCTCCAGGCGGCGGCAATGCCTGATGAATAGTTCTTTGGGAAAGCGATTGATGATGAACGAAAGATCAAAGGTTTTCCACTTGCAGCAACAGCTAGAATATTTAAATATTCGCCTAAAGGTACCGTTTTCTATGAAACAATGGGGAAATTTATATACTAGCTATGTTTTATAGAATTACGGGTTCTCTTATGGTAGTTAAAGTTATTTATAACACCTATTTAGCATTCATTAATGCCTTTATTTACTTGGCTTTAAAAATAAGACGGAAAAGCTGATTTTATCAAGATTTATAAAACACAGGAAATGTTTAGAAAGGTCTTATATGAAATTCTATTATTATGGTTTGTTAAGAAACATGCTAATCACTGGAAACACAAACTTTTTAATTTTTATAGTTCTAAACATCGACATCCTTAGTGATTACACAAATTATATACGATTTTCTTAGATGAGAAGCCTGAAATTAACTTTATACCTACATAATTCAAGTTTAAATAAAAGCCTTTCTTGAAGCCAAACAACATTCCTACAGTTTCCTTTTGGTATTTACCATTTTTTCAGTGCACCTTCAACTGGTTTAGGCCAATCACGAATACCTATCTACCGCAAGCAGTCGAAGCTCAATTGCATTTCGGTTATGCAAAGAATCAAATCACATTTAAACGGCGACATTTAATTGCAAACTGGTTGTTCAGTTAACCACCTGCGGCGTGGCCATTCTCGTTGGCGGATACACACAGCACCACCAGATCTTTAAGAGCAACTCGGACACTGGACACTGGACACCCGGACTTGGACTTGGACTCACCCAAAATTCCGCTTGACGATCCCTGAGATCCAAAACGGTTGCCACTCCGGATTCACTCCGGCAGCGAGCCGCATTCAAATAGCCGATCAGGCAGTTCATGTCGAGAGCCGCGAGCAAACTAATTGACCAACTGTTCCAGCCAGCTAAGTGGTCGCCGATGGCCGATGGGAAAAGTGGTAACCACATGGGATGGGAGGCAGCAGCAGCAGAAGGAGGAAGAGTGGCGATCGAGATAGCCCAAGAATGTGAAAACATGTGCCGTCCATGACATGGGGAGTGGTTGTGGGTTCTCAAGATAGATAGATGCAGACACACACACAACACATCAAATCAAGAAGTGTTCTCATCTCTTTACTATTATTATTATAAAGATATTTATTCAGCTGCTCGAGAGCCGATTGTCCGCTGTCCAAGTAACCTCGAAACGTACCAAAACGCCAGAGATCTCGTGGAACACACACGGCTTGGCCATACCACGGATTCGAGACCAGCAAACAGTTGACAATTGACGCTCGTTAGGTAAACAGCCAGCGAACAAGAGGGAAGTTGGTCAGACTTAAGTTGGTCTTAAGACCAGACGAAAAACACTTCCGGACAGATTCTGTACTATATATGGAGTACCCTACTATATGCCAGAGAGAGAGGCTTACCATGTTACATGGAGTGGATGGATCTTGGGGCTGTGTGAAGCGCCATTCAAGTTAATTTGCTCCAATTATGAAAATGCTCATGTGCTCATTAAACTTAATTGAGAACCGGGGAAAAGGAGGCAGAGAAGTCGAAACAGAGGAGATGAACAAAAAGTACAAAATAAAAACAATTCGAAAAAAGCTTTGGCCAGCTAAAAAACCAGCCTTGAGTGAATGAAATGATTGAACGACAGAAGTGGCAAACGGATCAACGGATTTTCTTTTTCCTGCCATCATCTCATCTTCCATAAAAATGAAAAATACAAGAGGTAAGAGTACAACATGAATCAAAACGCAAAACTCCATCTTAGCCCAAACTAGAGGCTTAGGAAATAAGTTGTGGCAACCATCAAATACACTGATAATAATTTGTTAAGAAAAATAAATTAGTTAGAATTATCTTAAGGCAATTGAGTTGCTTTGTTTGTTTTAGACTTCATTTAAAATACACACACACAACAGCTTGACCTAAATAGAAAGCTATTAATAAAAGCAAATTCCAAGCAAATATGATATACGACACATTATAAATTCATGAAACCCTCCAGAGGTGATCTTGCATATCTCTTTTGAAGTGTTTTAGTTGGAGATAAAATTCTACAACAAGTTTAGTTGTTAATCTTATAATTTAGATAAGATTTAGTCTAGTTAGAATGTGATAAGCTAAATAATTCTTGGGAATAATGTTTACCTATTAAAGAATTCTTGAAATATTAATCTAGAGACACGTTAATTCATTTTACTTAATTTACTAGAAGTTCTGGTTAAATTTTGAAACTCTTCAAGATTTATTGGGTTAACTTTTACCAGTGTATTTAACATTCCTTTTGATGGGAAGCAAACTCCAGTTGTCTGGCATTTTGTATATACTTTATGTGACTTAACCATTTTTCAGCAACATTTTGCGTAAATCTTGCTAGTAAATTGCCACGAAAGCTTAATCTTTTTTTCTATTTTCAGCTAATGTCGCTGCGGATGCTGCTGTGGAAGATGGTCCAGAGACGAGGCTGGAAATGGGCAGTGCTGGCGATGGACACATAGACACATAGAAGCCAAGCCGCAGAGCTGAAAGCAAAAAGCGCTATAAATTTGCAGCCACATTCTTTGGGACCGGGCCAAAGCCGCCGAACAGGTTGAACTACTTTGGCCAACAGCAACGGCCAGAGACGACCAGACCAACGTCAGAGACAAGCGGCAGAAACCACCAGCAGAACCATGGACAATTCCGAGGCTCAGCTGCAACTGCAGGACCGGACATGGACGGTGGCTTCGAGTGCGCCCAGAATCGATTGGATAAAGCTGCTCGCTCTATAAATAGAGCCTCGGCCGGGCCTTATCAGCCCCGATCCGCGTGGCCAGAGTTTCGCTTTTCAAGTCTCTCTATTATTTTATTTCTTTTTTTCTGTGCTTTTTTCCCATTTCCCTCCTGCCTGCTCCCCAGTGGCCATAAAAATTCGCTGCATTTCCGTTGCTTGTACAAGAAAATATGCAGCAGCAACAACTCTCTTGCTGGCGAGATGAAAACTGGAGCAACAACAAAGGCTGGCCAGCATTTTCCAAGTAACTCATTTCTCATGCTCTCTCTTTCAGACTTTACTTTCAGCTCCTCAAGTTATCATTAATCTCTGTGCGGCGAACAAGATGCACACTGAGATCTGTGTGAAATGTACAGAAGGGGTTAAGACATTGGGAACTAAGATTTCCATTGCAAAATATAAAAAACAAAAAACTTGTAGTCCCTCATAGTCAGTAGTCAGTATGGATATATATTTGAATAAAGAAATAGTAGCCTAAAATGCTTAAATTTCTATAAGAACCCAAAAAACTAAAATCCCTAGAGAATTTCCTTAGAAAATGTATCCATAATGATGAGGTTACCTTAACAATTAAACGTATAAACATGAGTGGGTACCACTTTTTCAACCACATCTGTACTTGATTGTTGTGTCAGCCACTGATGGCTGCTAATTAAAATTTCTCACATATGTATTTACATGCATATATCTTTGATTATACGAGGCGATAGTTTCATGGAGCCGAGAGATTCGTGGAAAACACGGTGGCAATTAACCAGCTAAGAAAACTAGGCGTATAATGCAAATACTTGGTATTCCATGACGCGTAGAACAAAAAGACCTACTCACACGCTTCCACTTTTAAGTCAACACAACAAAGAAGTGTGGAGGGGAATATTTGCTTTTAAAACTGCAATCCATTTGCTATTTTTATAGCAGCAAAACACACAGAATCTTCGCTGGCTAGAATATTGCAATTTCCATTTATTTATGAGCCATGAAAATGCAATGGGAAAAGGTGGATAAAAAAAAAGGGAGAAGACTTGATCAATTTCCTCAAGCGGCTGCTTCCGAATTCGTGGGTGCCCTTCTGCCCTCCTCAATGGTCCCGCCGTGTTGCCACATTGCCGTCTCTCCCACAAACAACGGGGCGTATGAGCAATAAATTAAGCGCTGTCATTTCGCCCAGCAGCAAGTCAACTCAAAAGTCAATTAATAACAAACACAAAAAAGCTACAGCATTTCACTGACCAGACAAACATCTCAGAGTTGTGGCATCACAGCTGCAGATGAAGCTATGGCCAATATTGGATGCACCGGGAGAAATATTGAGATTTGTGGTTGGAAAAATATATATAGGTATAGATAGATATATAATAATAAGATAAAATAATGTAGTGTAAGGAAAAAAGCACTTTCAAGAACTTGACATGGCTTAAGACTTGCGTAGCTGATAGAATTCCCGGCTAGACTGTTGGCTGTTGAGGTGGTCAGTAAACGGTTAGTGAGGAGAATATAACCGACACCCTTTCCTCCACATTTCTTAAAAATAAAATCTACAAATATTCCAAATTCTTTTACTATTATTTACAATATATTTTCCCGTGTACAGTCTCAAGCTGACTGCCTCTAGTGACGTCACAAGCTGCCTGCAACGCGACTTTTGACCATTTGAAAAAGGTTAACTTGGCTTCGCCTTCTTCTTCCAGTGAACGTGAGAGAGTTTTTTGTTTGAGTCTTGCGCAAAGCTTTAACGAGTACTTCAAACATCTTCCCGCAACTGATTGCAGTCAAATGTATTATGGATTTCGTTTATTTCCAAGCGCTTCATTGTTTCCATTGCGACCCACCAATCTCATTTCGCGTCAATGTCAATTTCAAAACCCAATTGTCCCGGCAAAGTCCAAGTCCAAGCGACTAACTAACTAACGGGCCGCACTGTTCAAACATTTAGACAATTGCCCCGGTCAGTCACAAACAAACGCTGCCAATTAAGTCGGTGAAAAGCGAAGGGAAATATCACTCGGATTCGTACGAAAGCTCGGCCAAGCTAAGCGCAGTTCAATGAAACATCTGCGCGACTTAGAACAAAAAACAAAAACAATCTAAATTGCCCTGACCAGCTGCTGTCTGGGATCAGGGATCGAGGTGAGTCGTCCGGCGGATGGGATAGGGAAAAGCTGTAGGGTGTGGGTTAAACACGTGCCTGGGACAGCGCTTCAACAAGGTTTAAAAACTTACTGGAACACCCAGTACTCAAAAAAGAGTAATGTGTAAACCAAAATCAAATTTAAGGATAGGTACCAACTCTATTCTAAATGAGAACATGGGACAATACCTCTATAAATGTCACTACTAATGACTAACTAAACATTTGAAATCTTTATAAATTCTCTACTTTATTTTATACATTCCCAATTTAATTACGAGGTATTTCCTTCGTCGATTCAAGCCACTTCTTTACCAAAGTCATTCTGGAAATTGAGTAGGGCAAAAAGAAAGGGAGAAAGAGTGAAGGAGGTGGGCAGCACTCCGGTGCCGTTGGATCGAGGGGGAGTGTCCGTCAAAATAGCCACAAAAGTGAAAATCTAAACCAAAACCAAACGAATTCTGGTTTCCAATTGCCCGCGGTTTGAGTTTGCCATTGTTTTGGGCACGAGTTTTGTTTTACCCGCCGCCGAGTGTGCTTTAGTGTGTGCTTCAATGTGTTCCAGCTGCTTGACGACGATAAATGCAGTCTGCCTGTGCCCGGGACTGAGGATGAGAAGGAGGAGGAGGTATTTTGCCAGCATTTTGGCGAGCGAAAAATAAAAGCCAAACGGGTTTCATGCCCCAAAGTGCCAGTCAGTCTGGGAGTCGAAAGGCGGGGGACTGGACCTCGCGGCGCTGAGGCTGAGACTGTGACTGGGTCTGGGTCTCTGTGGTGATCCATTGTTGCGGATCCACAGCTACAAAATTTTATGAATATCAAAGGGAAATTATTTTCAAACATTATTGAACTTGTTTTTCTGCTTCTCAAATCTAAAATCGAAGCAAAGAGAAAGAAAAGACTTCATTAAAGGTTTTAAAGTTCGATTTTCGCTTAAACTTCCTCCTTTCTACATATTTTTTAGAGCTGTTATTCGGTTTAATAATCATAAAATCGTAATCCCGATGATCATCTCTTTTTAAATCCCCTCTTTTTTCACTGTGTGCCTCAGCTGGCCTGGTTCAATTTTCAGCTCGGATCGGCACGGTTTGGAAAACGCCTCTGCAGCGTCCAAGGGGAAAATGGAAAATCATCGCGCATGTTGCAGTGATTTCATAACAAGTGTTGCCAAATGGCCGAAGAAAACAATCGGCCTATAATTTAAGATCTATTTATGTCTACGGACAACACGAATTTTTGCGTGGGCGAATTTTTCCTTTGCAGAAAATTTGTATATGTAAAATTCGAGTGGTTTTCCATCGAGAATGCTCTCTGGGTAAATTTTTCGGTTGTTTTGTGGTATTTTTAGATCGCTTCTTTGGCTATACTTATAAATTTTCCGTTGATGGCTTTATCTTGTGTGTTTTGTGTGTGTCTGTAACAACAGTTAGGTATTCTAAATGATCCCCAAAAATAGGGGAACAACAAAGGTTGCATCCACAGTTAGGCCTGAGTGCAACACAAAATGCCGTTAAGAAGATTCTCCGAACAAAAACGAAATATGTTAATGAAGCCACCACCAAATTTGATGATCCAACAGGTTAAAGTATTGTCGGCGCCTCTTAATTTACATCCAAATGATATTTCATTTGTTTATTACAGAAACTCTTGGGGTTTGTGTGTTAGAAAACAGTTTTCACTTTTGCGATTGGACAAAGCAGAATCCCGAATGTGTTGAGAGATCGTAAAAAAGCTGTTGCTTCTTTTTCATTCGTTTGTTCAATAAAATAAAGCTCCCAATTTGTTTATAAAATTATGCAGCAGCTTCTTTCCTTGTACTTTTCCCCAAAACCGGTTTTGCACTTGTCAGGAAATTATGAAACCATAGAATGCATAAATAAATAATAACACAAAACTAACAAACAGAAATAAAATCTTTTATCAAAACATATCCCAGCGCTGTCCATACAACCAACATACAATGGAAATGCAAATCGAGTTGACGCTCGGAAGTCTTTATGATTTGTAATGTTAATTATGCCGGAGGGGAGTAGTTTCCATTAGTCAGCAAATCGAATCGGGGCGAGACAATAAAGCGAATGCATAATCCATCTGCGCATTGATCAACGCATATGAAAACTGAAAGTGCCCAAAAAAAGCGAAATGCGGAAATATAAATATTGAATACGCATTCGAATCGGAATCTGTAAACAAATTATGACCGCACTGCGTTTCAAATACAAATTGATTCGTTTTCGAGTCCAATTCCAGTGCGGAAAAAGTAAGAGTAGCCAGAAGGCCTTTTCTTGGAATCGGGAATCGAGAGCACTGCTTTAGGATCCACTGGCTATATTGTGGTTACTGTCTGGACCAGCCAGCACTGTGTTTACCAAATAGGAAAAGGCCACGGAAATGCGTCAGGAAAAAGCATTTTTCTCGTGGGTGGTGGCTTCTCATTGTAGCTCTCACTAGTTCTTGGTTTTCTTTTCTGTTCTCCAGCTTCAAGATCGATCCACTGACTGGCAGTCAATGTTAACGTAAACATTATATCCCGGCTATCAATTCGGTTTTTGTTTATAATAAATGCGCCGAAGCCTTATAAAAATAAACTCGCACTGGCAAATGCATTGCCATTGCCGGCGAGGTGAGTAAATTCACTCCAAACCCCATTCCATTCGATCCAGTTCAAGTCGGGAGACTTCTCTTTACTCACGGCGCTTTTTGCCCAATTGTTTACCCAGCAGTTTTCCTTCATTTCTCTTGAAGGCAGCGCGAGACTCACGTCGCTTGATTAATGTGAATTGGAACTTACCTGCAACGGAGAAAGAGAAGAAAAGTTAGTAAAATACAATGCAAGATGGAATTTTTCGAGTTTTTTTAATTTAAAATGTTATAAATATTATCTATATATATATAAATGAATTGCTGTTCGTTAGTCTCACTAAAACTTAAGAACGGCTGAACGAATTTGTCTTGTCTTTAGTCTTTAAATGTTCGTGGAGGTTCAGCGAAGGTTTAAAAGTCGAGAAAAAATTGAATAATTTCTGGGAAAACCGTAAAAACAGTCCTTTTCTATTTCCCATACAAACGTTTTCTAAATAAAATGTAGTCAGTACGAAGTCTGCCGGTTCAGCTAGTAATTATTAAAAGTTGGTTAGTTTTCTTTGAAATCTCTAAGCTAAATTGTCAAGTAGGAGACTTTAATTGATAAATAATTTTTTGTCCGAATTTTTAGGTATATAATTTATAGAAGAATAGGAGCTCAATTATACATACATACATACATCATTCTTAAATTTACAAAATAGTAAATAACTCAGTGTCATAGCTGTATAAATAAATTATATAAATGGTTTCTGCAATACCTAAATGTTCTATAGGTTTGTGCACTAACTTCTTAAGTAGCGATTTCTGTAGTTAAATATTTCCTTATTCGAATTATAATTATTATTAAAAGAGATAACGATTTGTTAGGATTTTGTGAAATTCACAGTACATAATTTTAAAAAACTCTACTGAAACCTCTTATAAAATTTTGTTAGTACAATATTTAAAACAGTATCATAGCCGTATAAATATATTATTAAAGAGTTATTTTATTAAAATAACTTTTAAACAATAAAATAACCATATACTATTGATTATACCGATATAAATTAAAAACTGATTATAACCAGACTTTATCAAAGAGCTCACAGGGGAACCCTTGATTAGACCTTGATTCTGCACTCAGAATTCCACAGTGAATCACTCTTAATTGAGACCATAAACCAATTGAGTTATTCTCAGAAATAATGTGTAACAACAGGCACACTACGCTGATATTGACTGATTAAGCAAACTGCTCAAACTACGCTCCTCCTTCACCCACCCAACGAAGGCAAAGTCAATGTTCTTTCCGCAAAGTACTTATTCTTGTTCGTCGCGAAATCAGCGCGCTACCATCTTTCCATAATAGTATTAACTGAAGTAGACGTCGCATCTTGTTTTTTTACAACAAACAAGCAAACA
>VNJV01014490.1:0-11934 GCA_008042635.1 Drosophila nikananu | reverse complement strand
AGATAAATGTAAAAACCAAGTTATTAGTGCAATAATTAGGAATGATTTCTATATGGATGACCTAATGACTGGAGCTGATTCGGTAGAAGAAGCTAATAAATTAATAACATTAATTTCCCATGAATTGCAGAAAGTTGGATTCAACTTAAAGAAATGGATTTCCAACAATTCCTAAGGACATCAAGCGCTCCGTATCAAAGAAGTCCACGACTTCTAAGCCACAGCTTTGACAGTTTGTGCAGGAGGAATGGGGCCAGACTCCTCTGAAGCGTTTTCAAGATTTGGTGGACTCCATACCACTAAGGTGTGAGGATGTGATAGCTAATAATGGCTATTCAACCAAATATTAGGTCATAGACAAATAGTATATTAGTAGAATTATGGTTTTTATAAGATATTTTAAGATTTATTACATTTTTTTCTTAATTTATGACTTTTACTGCTATTTTAATGAACAGCATAATATATAGGTTTTGCTCTGTTATAAGCTATATCTTCTAAAGTATTTAAGTTATCCAAATGAAATAAGTGTTGTATTATTAAGAATTGAATACACTAAGCCTTTAAATCTTTAAAGTGCAGGTCGTAAGCACTGCTATTTCATTGAACACAGCTGTATATCCTTCATCACGATCAACCAACGTGTTGCAAACATTTCTACCATTCATTGAACCTATCGAAAACATTATTGTGGAAATGACAAACCTATATGGCTTCCAAAAGCTAGGAGATGAGTGGAAAAAAGTCACAAAACCAGAAATGCGAGCCTATTATGGGTTGCTAATTTTAGCTGGGGTTTATCGATCGCATGGAGGATATATGACTGAGTTGTGGAATGATAAGGTAGGGAGACCAATATAGCAACCATGTATAACCAATATAGGGCAACCATGTCCCTAAAAAGATACATGGAAATTACCAGATTCCTGCATTTTGACGACCATGACGAAAGACGAAATCTGCGTAAACGCGACAAATTAGCAGTGGAATTGGGCACTGCACTTGTCTCTCACCAACTATTGCCCGACGGGAGAGGACCCCCAGAGGGGAAGGAGCCATGGCAGTGGTGAATGAAATGAGGGGAATTTCACAGGAGCCATCAACATCCAGGGCTGGAAGATTGACGCACCACACCCCGTCCAGGAAGCGGGCGCGGTGCCACTTGTGTCCACAGAAATCTAATGCGAATTTACACTCTGTGGAATGCAATAATTGTTCCAAAAAAGTCTGTCCAGACCACAGATTCACTCTTTGTAAAAATTGTGAAAATAAATGATTTTCCTATTTTTTTATGTAAAAATTAAAAAAAAAAAACACTTGAAATAATAAAATAATAATAATAAAACATAATTTTGGCAAAAAAAAATTGTTGTTCCGTTTTTTGACAATTTTCGTCTTGTGTCAAATTGACACAAAGGGACTTTTTTTGTTATTTTTTTCTTAGGGACGGATGCGTGTTAATTAATGAGACTGATTCCATAAAAACCGTATATTTAAAAATTATTTTACAACTCTGCCCCTAGGTTGACCCCCGATTTTTTTTTAAGGAACCAAAAAAACTCCTCAAGGTGACATATCGGACGAAGAAGCGGTTGTTGCAATTGCAATCCCTTTATAATCCAAATAGTGGGACACGCTAAAGGCTGTGAGGTTCGGCCCTTTGTCGTGATAAAGGACCCCCCTATTTCACCGATATTTGTATATTAACGGAGAATTCTAAACGAATCTTTTACTTTTACCGCTGTTTCGCCCAATTTGGGCAACATTTTTATCGCGATACGTTGCTCTTGATTTCGTTTTTTCCACATTTTCGTGACACGCACGTTTACTCAACACGACGCACCAGGCGAACTAAACAAGATAGAGTGATGGTAAATATATCAATGGAGAGGAGAAGGATCCCGTATTAAGGGAGACTCAAGGTCATAGGGTTACCACAATAGCAGAACAACAATCAGTCTTATTACTTAATTGTCACATGAGCATATCTACCAGAGAACTGCATGGGTGTCACTTCTTGCCACCTTACTCACACCCAATAAAATTTGTGTCCCGGTGTCACTCACATCCGGGTGAGCAAAGCAAAGGCACACACTTATCAAAAATTGCATGTGTGCTATTAGTGCCGACATTATTGCCCTCTCGCTCTAAAAAGGTGCCGACATTTTTTTGTATTTGCAACGTGTGCCTGTCACACTTCCACTCAAAACTAATAAGGAATATCAGACAATTAGAAAAAAAGGCAAGTCGAAATCAAATGAGGTAGGCAAAACACACAAGAAAAACTAGACTGTTTTTTCAACACTATGTTGCATTTTGTTGATTAATATCTAACAAGGTTTACAATAGTTACATGATAATTTAATCGATAGGTAAGAGAGGTGTGGTCGAGAGGCAGCGATTTATTTATTAATTTCACAGTCGTGGAAGCGAGCGGACGTTAGATCCTCATTTTTTATTTATTACTTGACTTTATTTTAATTTCTATTTTTTACTTTTGGTGTTTTTTCAACGTTATAATGCATGAAATAATAAAAAAAAATAAAATGTTGCGAATACACCGTAGCTCCAACTCACAAGGGCAAAAGTGTAATTTGGACCATATTATGCGAAGTATTTAAAGAAGACCAAACAGTTCTTGAAGGCTGGATTTTTTGCAAGACATGCTAAAAAGTGTTAAAATTTGTTTTGGACCAGTCTTCAAATTTGTCCAGCCACAAATGTTGTCTGTCCTTAAGCCAACCCACTGAGGCTAAGAAAGTGTCTAGCTTGGACAAAAAAGAATCAATGCAGTGCAGCGAATGGGTTGTTCAAGATTGTCGCCCGTTTTCCGTAGTAAGCGGGACTGGATTTCTTAATATACCAAGCAGTGCAGCGGCCGAGAGGGTATTTTCCCTAGTGCCAATGTCATTACGGAGAAAAGAAATATATAAGGACCCAAACAGTGGACAATTTACTCTTTATTAATTCTTATTATAATAAATTTAAATAATAAAACGAAGAATAATAAATCTTTTAAATAATAAATAATAATATGTTAATTAAAATTCAAGATAAAGAAGAAAATTTTGTTTCATTTTGCGAAGCATTTGGCGCAGCATGTAGCAAAAAGACAATACAAGATAAGGGTGCAAAAAAGAAACTGTCCCTTCAGTACCAGTCCCCGAATATTCCCCGGTGTGAGTCCCCGCCAGTCCCCCTTCTAGTAAAAATACGGTGTAATTTATTTTTGTATTTATTTATAAAATGTTATATTTTATTTGATGTTTTCACATTTTTGGTCAGCATATCTTCTATTCCGAAATGTGTGTGACGGGTCTTCTCTGCCGGCGAGTGGCCCTTTAACAGACTACTGTAAATAAACTATAGGAATAAATGTTGAAATCAAATTGAGCATTACAATATTTTGCACAAATTTACGTACATACATATTAATTTAAACAGAAAACAATCTCCGCATATGTAATGAGATTTCCATTTACACCGTCGATGTTGAAGGCGGATCCAGGTTCACGATCAATTATGAAAAGTAATAACTTTACTTACTTCATTATAATATTTTACTTTTACGCAACTTAAATTAATACGCAAAACACTTCTGAATGCAGCAACAGTCAACTCTAAATGCAAAAAGAATTAGGAAAAGCGAGAGAAAACCGAAGGCCGAAAATCCTGGCTCGTGTCAGGGGATGCACGACCAAAGCAATACCTTTTAAAATGAACCACACAACGCAGAATATCAAATATGAACTTATTGGCGTTGTCAAAGTACATTTTTAATACTTGCCAATATACCATTCCACTAAATAAATTTAAATTCATCAAATACAATATTAAATATTTATAAATATAACAACTTATTTTAAAAAGGGTATTCTGACGTCGACCTAACACAATTTGTTTTCGACAGAGATTTTCTTATTTTACTTCCCACCATTTCCCCATCCCTCTCTAATATCCGAACTGTCGAATATGCAGTCCGAACTTCGCGAGAGATCGGCAGTAGTACTTCGTTTCGAACTTCGCTAAACGAATAATTTTTTTTTGTTTTTCGAACAGGCCGAGTCGAAAACCCGTGGACGTGGAATTTTGGTACTGCATGGGTAATACTCAACACACACAGTTCAAAAATCTACCTACACTATACTGCTACTTGGTACGGCACACACTTATACATTATTACGAAGCTGTCACTCATACTCAGTTGTCCGGCAGCAAAAAACACCAGAGTGTCTAAATCACCCTAAATTTACCCGGTGTACCTTGAGTGCTGGTGTACTTTTGCAGTTCTCTGATATCTACTTATATACAAGACGACCGCTCCCAACGATTGCAGGCATAAAATGTAGTCCGTAAGCTCAATATGTGCAGATCTCAACATATAAATTTGAAAATACACAGTCGAGCGGTGGGCCATATCTACTAATGCTCCTAATAAGTTAGCTTTATATAAATAAAAAACAACTCCAATTACTAAAATAAACAATATTTGTGGGCCACCTACATATGTAATCGAAATTTGGCGGTATTTTTTTCATTTTGTATAGATTTGGGGCAAATGGTGATGATTGTTTTAAGAAGAAAACAATAAAAGTTATATCAATTGAATACAAAGTAGAAAAATATCAAATTTAACAACAGAATAAAATAGAACAAGTATACGAAGACGACAATTAAGAAGAAACACGTTCTGTTTTTTAACAACTATTTTTAAATATATTACAATATGATATAAATAATTTGTATTTATTTACCTGTAATATATTCAGACGATATTCAATAACATTTATTTTTCCATCAGATCCATTTAAAACCGAAAAAATATGCTCTAATAATTCCCTTACTATAATCCAATCAGAGCATTTCATGGAAATAAGTTTTAATGATTCAAGTGACTCACGCCTTGCTGTATCCGCATTGCTGTATAAATTTTTTATTAAAACATTTCCCATTTTTTGGGCATAAAGGCTGCAGTCAAAATTAACCATGTCAAATATTAGCCCAATACTTTCAAGTGTATTTTCAGGACTGCGTAAAAGTGCCCTTTGCAAAGGGGGATATATAAATGAATCAAATTCAGATTCGGTAAGCTTTTCCAATAAAGGACGACAGGCTTTAATTAATGCCTTATCTGGTTTATACTTGCATGAAACCATACTCTTGACGAAGTATTCTGATAACTTTTCCGTATATTTCCCTAAAATTAATGACTTGTTGTTTTTAGATTCAAATTGAACCATGGTCATTAAAATAATAGTTATATTTGTCGTAGCTTCCATTTGAAATATTGTATCCAAGGTTTCATTAAAAATGGTCATATTTTCCCATAATTCATATAATATTTTAGTTCTTGCATCTGTAATTCGTTGGTATGAAGACAGTAAAGCGATTTGGAATAACAATGATTGATATTCAATAAGCCTTGTTTTTTCTGTCTTGTAGATATTAGAGTCGCGATTTGCTGATTTTTCGATGAGGCAAATCCATCCCAAAGCTATAACAGCCGATTTGCATGTCTTTTGTGGCGAAATACCTGCAAATTCTTTGAATAAAATAGCTTTAAAGACGTTTAGCATATGCTCTATGGTTAAATCATGATGAACGTTTAAGAGATCAACTATGATCTCCCGAATTATTCGCTGAGATGGAAGATCCTTGTATTTGGTTATTGTGGTTGCAATGACTTTACATATACCACGTATTATTGCTGAAGTTATACCTAAAACAAAAAAAAAGAAAAATATTAAACATATATTTTTAGTACTATTCTTATAATAGTTACAGTATTTTATGAAAATTGGGACTTTATTTATTTTAGCACGACTCGAATATTTTCTTGTAAACTATTATAATATGACAAAAAATCGGATTTCCAATTCGATTAAATTGAGGTATCGACAAGAAAGTTTAGACGAGCAGCACATTTAAATAATGGATTATATATGGACCGAGCCAATAAATAAGGGATAGGGAAAGTGCAGCTGCACCGAGAAAGCGGATAAGCGGGTGAGCGAGCTTAATGTAAACTAAATTGTGAATATAATAACGATTAAATACACAAAACAGAATAGCTGCATGCCCACGAAGTGAACGTGAACTTAATTAGACACAAAATAAAAGATTTAAATAAAACCCCGGTTGTTTTAATGCAAAAATTAACACAAAACGAGAGCGCTTGCCCTCTCCTCGCTCTTCGGCAATCTTCGGCCGCGTCTCGGCACCCGTCATGGACAAGCTTACTTATTCCCCGCTCGCCTTTAATCTTCGGCCGCTCCGCTGCACTCATCCGCCGCTCCTCGCCCTTCTGGAGCATCCGCGATCACCGCCCTCTGACGCTCCCGCGCCCCGAGCTCGGGTTAAATCCGAACTCCGCAGACGGCCGCCATCGATCTCCCGATCTCGCTTTAGCGGAGTAAAGCGGGAGCACGGCCATATATCTAAGCTTCAGTTAGTATCATGTAAGCAGCGATGCACTCGCTTTGTTTCTACTCCAACATTTTCGCCTGCGCCGTGGGAATTCTACTTCTACAATAAAAAGATATCCTTTAGCGGAAGGACGCTCCCCTACAAACATTGGTCCTTCGAGTCGGATACGGATATCCTTCCACCCGTCTGCCAGCAGTTCCGGCAATTTTTTCCGCTAAAGAAAGGTACGAGCTTTCCTCCGTCTCCCCGGTCATCAGCAGCGGCCCGAAAATTCAATTTCGTTCGCACTGCTGGAAGACTTTTTCCAAGTCAACTCCACATCCGAGAGTTTTCCTGACACAACGGCAGAAGCTAATAGTGCTAGTCCGTCTAAATAAATAGTGATCCTAGTCCGCATAAAATAATAGTGCTCCAAGTCCACCGAAATTTTCCATTCGTCTCCGTATTGTGTGTCGCCATATTCCTCGCCGTTTATTCCGTTCTCCGTTGTACATCAACTTGTCAACGGTCGAGGCATATGTACATATATGTATGTGTATGCATCGCAGCATCACACGCGACATATTTACATATTTCGGCGCAACTCCGCGCAAATTCACAAGTGAAAAGTGAAATTGTGTGGTGAGAAAGGCATGTGGGGACCACCCACTAGACTTCCACCCCGTGCCTGCGTCCTTCGGTGAATGGCAAACAGCCAACACCGCGAATGACACTTTTCGATTTTTTAGCTTTCTTCGATAGCTTTCGAGATCTCTCTCTTCTACCACCAGCAGCGGCCACGAGCAGAACATTACTTATTCTGATTTTTAAGTTTATAACCCAATCAATAAAGGATTATTTATACATACTCCCACATTGGTGACCCCGACGTGATCTTATTGCGAAAATCTTGTGGAGATCGCAGTATTCCGACGAACTTATTGATTTCGGTTGAAAACTGGACTTTTGGTGGTACATCACCTCAAAATATGGTTATCCACAGCGATGATGAAGACGCCCACTTGAGACAGCAACCGCCCCAGCAGGCATAAGCAGTGCCCCCACAACAAGCGCCTCTTCAATGGCCGCAGCAGACGCTTCAAACACCGCTGCAACAGCAGCCGGCGACCCAACCAATTGGGCAACCGCAAGGTTCATTCCAACCTCAAAGTTTTGTACCTATGGCGTTGCAGCAACCCATTGCGTTTTATCCGAGTTCATCTGCTCCGCCGCCATCGATCGCGATAAGGCCGGGAGGCGACGAGCATGCGTCAGGCGAGATTGGCCGAGTGTCGTTTAGAGCTCCACCATACATGAAAGGGCATCCGGATGTATTTTTTACCCTACTGGAGTCGCAATTCGCAAGTCTCCGCATAACTGCCGGCAGAGTACATGGAGGCGAGCGGGGACGGAGCAAGCTTGTCCATGACGGGTGCCGAGACGCGGCCGAGGATTGCCGAAGAGAGGGGAGAGGGCAAGCACTGGACGTGTTTTTTTCTTGCGCTCTCGTTTGTGTTAATTTTTGCATTAAAACAACCGGGGTTTAATTTAAATCTTTTATTTTGTGATAAATAACGTTCCCGTTCACTTAGTGTGCATGCAGCTATTCTGTTTTGTGTATTTAATTGTGAATATAATCACAATTTAGTTGTACTGCCAGTGTTTGCTTTGTATTTTTTTGCATTCCTTTTTGTGCCTTCTCCGTTTAGTTTGCGCCGTCGCGACAGCTTACCGTTAAGCTCGCTCACCCGCTTACCCGCACTCTCGGTGCAGCTGCACTTTCCCTATCCCTTATTTATTGGCTCGGTCAAGATTTACCGTGTTGAACGCGCAGTGTTACAAGACTTATTTGAGTCGTTGTAGGGTCTAGATCTCTCAGGAACCAAAACGGTTTTATAATTTTGTTAACACTAAACGTAAGCCAATTACGCATTCTTCCTCGCTTTTCTAAAATTGATTACCTTGTCCTTAGAAAGATCCCACTTTCCCCTTATTTGGAAGTAATCATTTCTTATTCCTCTCCGCAAAAAGGGTAGCAAATCGGATGCCAGCAACTCAAGAGGAATCTCAAAGTTGTCGGCCATTCCAAAACTTTTCGAAAAAATCATAACTCCTCATTTGCAGCACCTGTGCAGATCAGTTATTTCTCCATGTCAGCATGGATTTTTAAAGCAAAGATCAACGATCTCACTTCCTTCATAGTTAAGGGCTTTCATAAAAACTTTCAGACAGACGTAATCTATACTGATTTCAGAAAAGCATTTGACTCTGTTAAACATTCTCTCCTTGTTAGGAAACTGTAATGGGATTTCCGGTTGATCTTCTTAGTTGGATCTCAAGTTATCTGAATAACAGAACGCAAAAGATCCTCTTAAAAAAGTCTTTATCCAATGTTCTCAGGGTTACTTCTGGCGGCCCGCAAGGGAGCCATTTGGGTCCCCTGTTGTTTACATTATTTATCAACGACCTGCCCAAAGTTCTGATCAACTCCAGAGTACTTATGTACGTGTCAAACTTTGCGTGCAATATAAAGACGCTTCCTGCCAGTCTGATTTACAGACAGATTTTAGTAATTTTCAAACATGGTGCCTCATAAACTTATTAAACCTAAACGGCTCTAAATGCAAACTAATGACATGTCTACGCCATGTCAGACGTCTGTCGAGGTGGATGCCGAGATACGTTACTTCATTAACTTAGAGAATCTGCGTGCTATTCAGGCGGAGCGGAGGGCAAGTTTGTCGTTTATTATAATACCCCAGTCAGATAGCCACTTTTCGACTACCATGAGGTGGTTGACGAGTTGGGTTGTTGCACGGACTGTGCATCTAGAGCGGCTAAGGATCGCAGTGTCGTCAGCGAAGGTGGATGATGTTAGTCGGTCACTCGTGGGAATATCCGATGTGTAAAGTACGAATAGAGTTGGCCCAAGTGAGCTGCCTTGTGGGACTCCAGCATCGATAGTGTAGATGTCGGAAATTGTTGTGTTGCACCTCACTGCGGAGGCTCTGCTCTAGAGGTAGGATTCAAGGAGTTTATGAGTGTACCCATGCAAGTGTGTTTTAATTTTATGCATGAGACCCAGACGCGGTCGAATGCTTGAGATACATCGAGGAATATCTCCCTCCAATATTCTCTATGCTCGAAGGCTGTGCGAATCTCTGATGTTTTTCTCTTTACTTGCTCCTCGCTAGTTCTATTTCTACAACCAGCTGTTCAATTTGCGGAGTTCGGATGGAGCATCGGAGGGGGCGGGAGCGATGCGGCTGAAGATGCAGAGGAGCACAGATCGAGCGAGTGCTGCCAAGAAATGTGCCGAGTAGTGGCGGAAGAGTGCCGAACATTGCAGAAGAGCGGGGAGCGGGCGAGCATTGGCTCGCTTAATGGACAGTGCGCGGAGGCCCGAAAAACGGGAGCGTAAGAGCGTCCGAGCTTTCGGAAGCTCGGTGGGCCGCGGGGATACAGTGGGCCCATCGCGTGCAAAAAAAAAAAAGTCCATTTACCTTATTATATTTTACATTTACGCAACTTTTATTAGTACGCAAAACACTTCTAAATGCAGCAACAGTTAACTTTAAATGCAACAAAAAAGTAGAAGCGGGAAGAAACGGACACCCAAACTTTTGGCATATGCTAGGGTATGCACGACCCAAGCAATGCCTTTGAACCACATTAGGCCGAATATCAAATATAAACATTTTGCCTTTACCCAAAGCAACTTTATAATACTTGCCAATATATCATACGGCTTAATAGATAACAAGAAAGGATCTTGAAAAAATTAAAACCGAAATTCTGGAACAATACAAAATGGCCATATCTATAATTTTATTTAAAAATATCGTAAAAATTGGCGAAGTTTTAATTTTTTTAAAATAAAATTTACCGATCTATATGATATAGCTATATAGTAGTGAGAGCATATAGAAAAAAAGTTTCATTCAGATAGCTTTAAAACTGAGGGACTAGTTTGGCTAGATCGACTCGGCTGCTGATGCTGATCAAGAATATATATATGTACATTATAGGGTCGTAAATGTCTCCTTCACTGCGTTGCAAACTTCTGACTAAAAGTATAGTACCCTGCAAGGGTATAGAAATCACAGACGACATTCGTGAACAGATTAATAAAAATATAATATTATATTATAATTATTATAATATTATAAATAATATTACTTTTCTGAAACTTTTTAAACTTAATCAAGGAATTTGAATCTGTAAACCACTATATCCTCTCCTCAAAACTTCAAAACCTAAGAAGAATGGTTCCCACTTAGGAAATTGACGTCAAACAGCAAGGCGATTTTATCAAACATCCAGACTGACCATCTCCTTCGGGCTGATTTCCTCGAAATCGACGAAGAGAGTGATCTGTTCTTGGGCCCCTGCTTTTTTCATTGTACTTGAATGACCTTCCGGATGTATTGTTAAACTGTCACGTCCATATGTATGCCGATGACATCTAAATATATGTAAGTCGTCCCCTATGTAATGTGTCTGAATGTATTGATATTTCAAAATGACTACTAAAGATACATAACTGGTCTAAAGCAAACGGACTTTTACTTAAACCCCGAAAACGAAGTGTCTGATAATTTACAAAAACCATTCAATTTCGCTGGACTACCAAGACGTAGTAAAGTCAGAAAATCTTTGGTTTACACTAAATACCACACTAAATAAAACTCAAATAAGACTATCTGTTCCAAAATCTATTTTAATTCCTACTCTTTTCTATGGCGTAGAGCTGTTTGGAAGCTGTAGTGTCACCAGTCAAGTAACTTTGAGAAATTAATTTAACAGCATTGCTAGGTATATGTATACCATCGGCAGATCCGACCACATAACAGAACACGAAAACACCATCTCGGTCGGCAAACAGCGAGCTCCCCAGCGCGCAGGCTTAACTCGTACAAGGCCAGGGTGGCTCCAACCCCGAGGAAAAGTGATTTCTGTTCCAGGGTAACCATCCTGTTCGCTTATGCCCACGGTTCCTCGAAATGGATGTAAATGGTCGCTCCGACTACATTAAGTGAACTTTGTCTGAACTATCCCATTTACCAGGAAAAGGTCTGTTTCCCTAACAGGGCCATCCCTAAATGGGTCCATCATTGACTTCTCGGTTGAGGCCAACTACTTAGGAGTCACACTTGACTCCAAGCTCAACTGGAATGCACACCTGGAAAAGAGCATAAACATAGGCATTACTGGAGCCATTCGGACATGTCCCACTGCAGCACCAATTACACTGAAAAAGGAGGCCTGCCTGGGGGCACTTCGCTTTCAAAACATCACCAATATAAAAAGTGCAGTTCTTACCGGACATCTTAGGGTCCTTGAACCCCTAATAAATGAGCCCATTCTGACGAGCAGAAACCAAAACTTGTTTTCCACAGAAACTTCTCTGTAGTCTTGTACACTAGGAATGAAAGGAAAACAAAATCAATATCTCTGCCCAGTGGATCACAAACATGGTACACGGATGGGTCGAAACTGGAAAACGGTGACACCGGGGCTGGTATTTTC
>VNJV01014476.1:0-12326 GCA_008042635.1 Drosophila nikananu | reverse complement strand
TTTTTGTTTTTAAAACATAAAATATGCACCACATTAGCATTTCCAGAGAAAACAAACTAAAAATATTTTTGGAAATTGGAAAAATATTGAGAAAACTGCCTCAAAAAACATAAATTTTCGAGTATAAAATCTACTATTTATCACACCATATAGTATGACCACTCAATCGAAAGGTAATAAAAATACCTTTCATATAAAAGAAAAATTATGAAAATATCTCAACTGGTTCACTAGTTATGATTTTTGCAACCCAAAAGTATCTAAGGCCCCACTGTGCGTCGGGGGACCCGATCTCTTTTGAATATGATAAAGGACATATTCAGGAACAACGCCTCATACGCCAAACCCATAAGTCGGTGTAAGTTCGATTTTTTTTTTTCCATCAAAGTTGAAAAATAGATGCCAAATTAGAACTTTGGTAAAACAGGTATGCCTGCACGTGCAACAATTATTATAATTTCATTCTACCTTAGTTTTACCGGGATTTGATGGCTCTTTCGATTGAGACCATTACCATGCCGGTCGGTTACATATTTAACCTAAAAATCGACCTCAAAGTCTGAATTTTTCTAAAAAACGACATGCTTTTTTTGCAACCCAAAAAAGGTTCAACTTTGAACACGTGTAACTTCTAAGATACTAGACCGATTTGAATAATTTTTTGGATTCAACCCTGCTGAACTATTACCTGTCGAATGCAATAACAAATTTCACGATCCGTTGCCACCAAAAATTTGATTTTTGTATAGTATCTGTATCTTTCCGGCAACTGTGCGCCGTTGCTCGCTTGGCTGCCCATCGGCACAACCTAACCTTTCTACTGCCGCCTGAATTCCCGGGTACTTGGGTTGGAAAGAGGAGCCTATATAAACTCAGGGGCATCGCCATAATTAAAATGTTTAATAGGCATCTTAAGAAATCATTTAACGCCGAATTTATGCGCGAAAGCGCCATTCCAGAATGACAGATTGTGTCTGGGAATAGTAAGGGCGTTCCACAAAAAAGCAGGCTAACAATAGGTGATTAGATATCAGCTAGGCTATAAAATTATAGACACAATTTCACCGGACATGGTCATGGGCTTGACGGTGCGCTTCTTGGAACCGGAAGAGTCCTATTAAGAAACGCTTAGAAATGCAAATGGGATGGTTAATGAAACTTCAAAGAGTGGTATGTTCTCTGAGTGGCTGCGGTTAAAGCCACTTTGTTGTGACCATACCGCATATCAGCTTGGGTAGGGGGATGGCTCCGGAAGAATTAATCCAGCAGGGAGACACAACTAATTTTTCAGCCGATTTAACATCCAAAAACATGCGCTTTTTTCGATCAATTCTTTACCGAGAACGCTTGCAACTCTAGTCATAACAAAACCAATCACACAAAACTTATATGCAAATAATTATTGTATACGTTTAGGCCGACGCCAGCCGAGGGCCTAGAATCGAATTATCGCCGCGGGACGTCGTCATCGGTTCTGCGAGGGGAAGAAGGGGGGTGGGGTTAGGATTAGGGGCCAGGACATCTCGAAGCGCTCTCACGGTGCCCAGCAGCGAAATTGTTGCCATCACTGCTAATGGGGTGGTAGAAGGGGAAGGATGACGCTGTTCCGGCGGACCGTCTGGGAAATCCGCTCTTGTTGTTTCTGGTATACTTATACGTGTGTAATCTGAAGAGCTGGGCACAGCGGGTGGCTCTTGGAACCTCATCGCTCTCACGTTACAAAACGTGGCCGCCCCATTCACGTTCCCGAGCTCAGTTCCACTCCCTTTTACATATGTATGTTTGCAGCATTATCGCAGCGTCCAGCCGGGCCGCACGTCGGTTTACACTTCAACGTGTGTAGGGCAGCTCTTCCGCCTTATAAACAGAGCTGCCGCACTCCGGAGCTTCATCCGGGACTTCAGTCTCGGGCCTATCGATGGTCGGCAAGTGGCGGTGAGTGGCGAAGCGTCGCAGCACTTAGCCACGATTCGAAAGCATATCAGAGCGCTGCAGTTTTTAAATCTATTTGCTAGATCTTGGCGAAGACTTGACTTTTAGCTGTTGGTCTGGAAACGGACTCATTTCTATACCCTTGCAGGGTATTATAATTTTAGTCAGAAGTTTGCAACACAGTGAAGAAGACATCTCCGACCCTATAAAGTATATATATTCTTGATCAGCATCAGCAGCCGAGTCGATCTAGCCATGTCCGTCTCTCCGTCTGTCCGATCCTACGCAAACTAGTCCCTCAGTTTTGAAGCTATCTGGATGAAACTTTGCAGATAGTCTTCTATATGCTCTCACTGCTATATATGTCGGAACGAGCCGGATCGGACGACTATATCATATAGCTATATAGGAAAGATCGGTAAATTTTAATGAAAAAAATTATTACTTAGCCAATTTTTACAATATTTGAATAATATTTGAGATATGGCCATTTTGTATTATTCTTGAATTTCGAAATATCATATAGCTGTCATAGGACCGATGAGAAAATTTTGAGAAAAAATCTAACTAATACAATTTTCCACATATTTTCATAAAATTTGAGACATAGACATTTTGTATTAATCCAGAATTTCGGTTTTAATTTTATTCAAATCGGACCACTATATAATATAGCAGCCACAGGAATATAAATATAAATTCATTTAGTTCGTTCGCAACATTTCTCGTTCGCAACATTTACCTTATGTCAGTACCCATGAAAACGGAAAAGTCAGAAGATTTTTCTTTTTCTTCTTACTTACTGCAAGGGTATTTAAACTTCGGCATGCCGAAGTTAGTTTCCTTTCTTGTTTTTTATTCATACGCTTTTTGTTCATGATAATCAAAATCTAGCCAGCTCACTTTGTCTTATTCATTTCACATGAGTTTTGTTAAAATTAATTTTATATTAAACAGTATTTCATTAAGTAAGTCTGTACTTTTTAATATGTATTTTAGTAAAAGTGGGGTTCAATGGTTCACCAAATTAATATTTATATTGGTTTTACTTGTCTTCTATATCCTTCACATGACTACAATGCAGAACAAACCAATTAAAAAGTAAGCATTGTGGTTGTAAGGTATTTTTTTTCTTCAGTATAGTTTTATTATGTTAAAGGTAAACTTTTAAAAACAACAAGTAAGGAAGCTTCAGTCGAAATAATGGTTGGTTTTCATTGAACTGCTAAAAAAGGTTATTTAATATTTTTGTTTCTTTGAATGTAAATTCACATTAAGTAAGTCCTCAATTGATTTTTTGTGTACTTAAATGTGACAGGCTGAGGACCAGGCTATCGGGTCACCTGTATACACCTGAGCCTTCACAGAAGGACAAGTGACTCCCTTTAAGGTGTGCAGCGCCTTCCAAAGGTGAGGCGGACACATAAATCTACCAGTTGGTAAAGCTGGATAGTGCCGCCATTCGATATTTTCGATGTTTTGAGAGCAAAATTTCGATACTATCCATATATCGATTTTTTTTTTGACGTTACGTCAAAAAATAACAATATAAATTAAATATCTTATTATTTAATAATAATAATATAACAATCTAAATACGAGATACATTTCGTAATGTAATGGGTTAAACAAAACATCAAAATTAAAGTCATAGTTTGTTCATATATTTTATATACATATTTAATAATTTGTTTAATTTTTCTTACCCAACTTTCTGGAACCTAGTGCTCTGTCAGTAAGGTAAAAATTCGATACCACGTTAGTATCACCAATAGTTTCAAAGCTTAACCAGTTAGAGGAGGATGAGGATGGTTTCTTAAGAATAAGATCGGTAGCAGCTAGAAGTAGAAACATTAACAACAAAATCGTAATAAAATTTTGAAGAAGCTTCAATCTTCAATAAATAATCCGAGGATCTCAATAAAATTAAATCATTCCCTAAATAGGTACATTATTTTGTTGTTTTTGATACAATATTGTCTTATGCAGAACATTATGTAGTCACAAATGAAACGGATATATTCCACACTATATACATACTATATAAATCATTGATGAACATTTGTTGAAATCTGTAAAATGTTAATTTATTAAAACTCTGAGCTTACGATGAAATTACTTATCGCTTCTATGGTTTAGCTCTGTAGATATTCTACGTTACAAGGAGAGAAGAGCAGATATGTCTACATTCAGTCGTCTGGTGGTGCTGTTCCAGAATATCCTTAAATGTAAAAATACTTTGCGGGTTCGTAGATAATAACCCATTCTATCTGTTGCAAATACATTCCAATTGGCAGTAAGTTATAATACCATTGAGCTTAATGGGCCATAATCAAATACATAACCGCATTTCAATAACGAACTCTGTATTTTTCACAAGTAGCTTCTTAAAATGTTACCAGGCGTTATACGAGTACAGAGTACTTTATCATAGGCAAGGGTATACAAGAACAACCTTTAGGAGACGCCAAGGAGAATGGTGCAAATTTGATTCGGAGCACGACAGGAAGATAAACTTAAGGAGGACCGGGAACGGGAACCGGGGACCGGAGCCACCAGAATGTGTGTATGAGTATCAGATTTCGAGCGCTTGAAAACATTCTCATATATTAGACGTTGTCACTTTGACATTTCGCCTGCTCTTTTACATGGCAATAATCATAATTCATTTTTCTCGCGCTCTCTCCCCCGCTCTTCGAGCAGATAAGGGGCGTGACACGGAGGTGGAAGTGGAAAGGGCGGAACAAACTCAACTCCGCCGAAACAGCGGTCTGTAGTAATTTTATGAGTTGGTAGCTGCGACCGCTTCTTCTGCATGTTTAATATTATTTATGGGACTTACGTCCCGCAAAGCAGCCAAGATATATTCATATGTATGCACATACATATGTATGTACAAGGGCACTTCTGCTTAGGGCTTGAGTGCAGACGGAACCCGAGCGAGAGATCGGGCGAAAGCCGCAGAAGCCGCGTTTCGTGTTCCGACAAGATGTGCGAAATGGCGATGTGACGAAAATCTCGACGTCACTTTCAAAATATTTTCAACGAAATGACAACACAGATGCAGAGCGGATCTGGAACGCGATCGGTAAAGACCAAGCGGTACTGATGGCATGGAAATGTCTCTAACAGTGCGCTCCCTATGAATATTATAAAGTCATGTGGAATGAAAATTGCCTCGGTGTCAGCCGGCTGCCCATTAAGGCTGTTTATTTTTTCCAAAATCCACCCTAGCACTTTGCAATGTGAGAATTAGCCTGTTGAGAGAGGCTGAAACTGAAGTATGCGCCAATTATTTTGATTAATGTCAAAGAAATCGCGTGTCCCGCGCATTTGATGTTGGTCCTCATCCGTCTCCAGGCAGCCAGGAATAAGTCTTGCGCTCTTTCCCCAGGCTGCTTTTGGATGGTTCGTTTCTGGCACGAATCCGGCGGACTCCCCAGTGATTACGGAACGATGCTGGTAATCTTTGATCTGTCATTTGAGAAAACAACTAGTCTGAAAGCTACAATCGACTGCGATATACCCAGTACCCAAAGTTTTGTGCATCAAGTTACAAGATAATTACTTTTTCAGAGTGCATCTTTCTCTCAATAATAGAAGAATAAAAAAAATTAAATGGAATAATAAAATGTCGCATATTTTGAAGTAAATCAAAATACATTATTCAAAAATAATAAGAAATATATAACATTAACATTAAAGTTTTTGTTCCCCTCTAGCTGAAATTTTGGAATTGGTTTTTAAACAAGTGACATCTTATCTTTCCCAACAAAATTATTATCCAACAGCTATAGTAGTTGCCCTTTGTCAATCTTTTGAATCGAATTCTATTTACATTGCACCAAATTTGGTAGCTCAGAGGTTGGTTGTTTGCCGGGTATAAAAACAAGGTACGACATAGATTTCAAATATGCAAAGAAAAAATTTATACTTATATATGTAAAGATCAACGATTTAATACAAACTCGATTTTGAGCTAAATCGTCCCCTTTTGTGGAAACCCAATTTTTTTTGTATGTGTTGTTTTTTGTTTGTATCCTGACATTTCAGCAAAACAAGTTTACCCTTATAGGCTTCGAGTTCCCCAGATTAAAAAACACCCTGATTGAATTCGAGTCATAAATGTGCAGACGGTCTTCATCGTAGGATGACTATGAAGATGATGATGAGTAGGCGTTTACTGGCCGCTATGTTGGGGATTGTGCGGGCAGGTTATGGTCCGTCAGATTCGTGATTATCGACAGGGCCGGCTGACAGTAGCTGGTAGCTTCCTGCCAAACATGTGATTAGTGATTTTTGAGGGAAGCCCGACACAAAGCACGGCATGAGTTCAGCTTGATTTCCTCACTTCTCCACACCAAATGATTGAGCTTGCTTGGATTTCGGGCATCAGGCTCGGGTTAGCAGTTTCTTCTATGCGTCGATTGATAAAAGACAATCATTATTTCCGTTTGCAGTTTTTTTGGTACTCGACGCTGCTCCCGCTGCCTGGCCTCGATCAGCTCCACCGAGTTAGTGATGCGCGCCCGAAACCTGGTCTTTCATGTCAACTGCTTTTGCTGCACCGTCTGTCACACGCCCCTGACGAAGGGCGACCAGTACGGCATTATCGATTCCCTTATATACTGCAGGTAAGCGTCAAACATAATCCGATTCTTTCGAGTCCATCACTAACAGTCATCGCTCGTAGGACCCACTACAGCATAGCGAGGGAAGGCGATGCCGCCTCTTCCAGCATGAGCGCCACATATCCATACAGCGCCCAGTTTGGGTCGCCGCACAACGACTCCTCGAGCCCGCACTCGGACCCCAGTCGGAGCATTGTTCCTACAGGCATTTTCGTGCCCGCGTCCCACGTCATCACCGGACTGCCACAGCCGGCGCGTCAGAAGGGCAGGCCTCGCAAACGCAAGCCCAAGGACATCGAGGCGTTCACCGCCAATATAGGTAGGTTGTAAATTCCCAGTACTTTCGCGTCGCAACTGGCGATCATAAAAATGGCCAGCGTGTAGTTCGGGTCTTTATGGCCAGTGTGTTCAGCGGTTCTGGAATCGGGACTGAAGCTGGCGCCATTGAAGCTGAAGCACCAGTTTTTATGTGCCTAAATCGTAAAACTCCGAAGGTGCAGTAAAAGCAGCAAGACTTACAAGAGCCTTTGAATTGATTGCAGATCTCAACACCGAATACGTGGACTTCGGTCGCGGTTCGCACATGAGCTCCTCGTCGCGCACCAAGCGAATGCGTACATCCTTTAAGCATCACCAGCTGCGCACCATGAAGTCCTACTTTGCAATCAATCACAACCCCGATGCCAAGGATCTGAAGCAATTGTCGCAGAAAACTGGTTTACCAAAGAGAGTTCTACAGGTGAGTGGGGCCAGCCGGGAAAACAAATTGCAGTCGCTCACCGGCATTTATCGGTTTCTCGCAGGTCTGGTTTCAAAATGCTAGGGCCAAGTGGCGCCGCATGATGATGAAACAGGACGGCAGCGGAATGATGGAGAAGGGTGACGGCGGTCTGGACCTCGAAAGCATCTCGGTACATAGTCCAACATCGTTCATACTGGGCGGCCCAAACAGTACGCCGCCCCATAACCTAGACTAGCAGTTGCTCACGGGATGCGGAGTCGGAATTAAAAGCGAAATAAACGTCGGTAGCAGAGAAGAAGCTGGCAAAAACTTGCATATCCTATGCGCAAGTACCGGTTGTCCTTACCCGTATTCCAGTCAGTGTGACGGATCCGACTCCAGAGACAGCTTTGGAAAGGAATCGAGTCGATATAGTTGCACTCCATGCAAATAATCGATGCCTACTTATGTATAACGTTTATGGAATGCTGTTAGGCATGAAACATATACATATGTATAGCTGAATCAATGCGTATTAGTTGTGCACTTCGGCAATTGCCGTTATGCCAGAACTTCAGCTTGCTGTGTTCAGAGCGTCCAAGAAACCCCTACCTTCCGTGTTAATATGCATTTGTAAATATTTAATGGACCCTAACCTTGTGTACTTGCGTAGCAGACGATATTGTTAAATTATTATTATTTATAACATTCAAATAATTATGTATGTATATAACATTACGTATCAAGCATATACATATTGATATGTATTAAATATTTATTGCCCAAATTTAATAGTTAGAGAAGAATTTTGTTTAGAGAACCCTCTCTATATAATATAGTACATATAAATATGTAGTATTATGGTGCATTAATTGCTTCGCCTCTGCTGACAAATAGAGATTCAAGCGCTTAAAAACGAAAATGACATTAAGTTTTTAGCAATGACGAATAATCGAAGCAATGAACACAGAAAGATTTGTACTTACAAATAGTTTAAACATAAGACGTACCATAGAAGCCAAATAAAAATTATTAAAACAATTAAAACTGAATTTGAAGTTTCACTTGATTAAATCGTAAATTACAAGCGTAAGTGAAACTTTACTATCATACTTGTAATTTGTAGTTTATCCATTCGAAACTTTACTCTATGGGACTGTTTATATTTCTTTATGCCGAGAAGGTAAAAATTTAATTATATGTTTTCACATTTTAGATTCAGAAGAACATGAAGTTTTATACTCGGTACCCATAAGGTATTATGGCAATATAGCTTAGTGCCAACAAAGATACATGTACCAGGCAGAAAGAGGCATTTTAAAATCCATAAGGTATTTATTCTTTTGTTTTTGTTTGATGACAACGGATCGTACGATTTGTCATTGCATTCATCAGGTAATAGTTCAAAAGGGTTGAATCCAAAAAATTATTTAAATCAGTCCAGTATCTTAGAAGTTACACGTGTTCAAAGTTGAACATTTTTTGGGTTGCAAAAAATTTACTTCGTTTTTTAGAAAAATTCGGACTTTGGGCTAGATTTTTAGGTAAAATATGTAACCGACCGGCATGGTTATAGTCTCTATCGAAAGGGTCATAAAATCTCTGTAAAACACAGGTAGAATGAAATTATAATATTTTTTGCACGTGCAGGCATACCTGTTTTACCGAGGTACTAATTTTCACCTATTTTCCAAGGCAAAAGATACTTTCAACTTAGCGTAAAAAACGGGCGGTTTCGAGCAAATTCAGCTACAAGCGCAGTACGAAATATTGGCGGCTTGTTTTTCAATTCCTGACTTTGTAAAGTCACTAAATGATTTGAAATGAATGTATAATGATTAAATATTCTTCAAAAATATTAAATGATGTAAAATTAATTGATTACTTTGAACAAAAAGTGCATAAATGATTGAAAATTGATCAAAAATAAATAAATTTGAATTATAAAATATATGTTTATTTTATTTTTAAAACATTAAATATACACCATATTAGCATTTTCAAAAAAAGCGAAAAGTATATTTCAAAATTGGAAGAAAAATTAAGAAAACTGCCTCAAAAAACATTAATTTTTGAGTATAAAATGTACTATTTATCACACCATATACTATGACCACTCAATCGAAAGGTACTAAAATTACCTTTCATTTAAAATTATGAAAATTTCTCAACTGGTTCAAGAGTTATGATTTTTGCAACCCAAAAGTATCTAAACTGCCACTGTCCGCCGTCTAAATGTATCATATCGAATGCAAGAAACTGCACCTAAAACTGAAAGCCAGCAGCCTCCACTGGATTATAAACTCCCGATCGCCCTTGTGTCTTTAGGTCACAAGGTCCTGCCCTACAACTCCACTCTTATGCCAATCTGGACGTATGGCTCCCAGCTTTGGGGGAACGCGAGCAGAACAAACATAGACATCATACAGCGCCCAATCAAAGATCCTGCGAACTATCACTGGGGCACCATGGTATATTCGTAACCAAAACATCCACAGGGACCTCGGCATTCTCGCAGTAAAAGATGAAATAGACAAGCAAAAAGCGTCCTACAATGAAAAACTCTCTGCCCACCCAAATCCTCTAGCAAGGGTCTTGACTCGAGTCTCCAGCCGAACCCGCCTGCAACGTACAGACCTTCCAACCCAGTCATAATTTGTCAGGGCCACTGTTTCAGTCTACATGACTCCTAGTTAGGTTATAGTATAAGATTTGATACACTTATTGTTAGTCTCGAAATTGAGAAGATTCAATAAATAAAAGCAAAGTACAAAAAAAAAAAAAAATTTGTAATTGAAAACACAAATTTTATCACTTTGTTCCATTAGAATACGACCGGGTCCCACTCCAAACGTAAATGAAGGAAATTGCACATTTATCAACTTTCTATTAAAAGCACTTCTTCGTGTTCCTCTTTATGCTAACGGTACTACAAATTGGGATCTGATAAGAAACCAATACCTTGCGGAATATTAGTATATATAAGAGAAATATTGTGTGTACTCAAAACATAACTGTCGCTATTAAAACTACAGTAATACAGAAAACAAAATTTGCACATATATCAACTTTACTGAGGTATATTCTCATGCAGCTTATGATACAGTGAATTATGGTCCAGATTTGGTATGGTCCAGCTACAGATATGAAACTTTACACATTTTGTTGTTATATTATAACAAGTTTGTAAAAAAATTTGGGGTCAATGTTTCCACGCCCCTTTTGCCTCCCATACAAGCTACTGGAATGACTTCGAAATTAAACCAAATTAAAAATTTTTTTTTACTAATTACAAAAATTTAACTTTAATAACTTTTTATGAGAACTATAAGTATTATATACAAATTTTTAGACTGATTAATCTTGTTCTTCCTGTAATTCTATATTAAAAATTTCCTCATCGAAAGGATTGCAAACTGGGACATGCCTATGTAATATCGATCTATTTAAAAAGGAGCAAAAATTAGCAAAAGATATTACATAGCCATCAAAAACAAAGGTTAAACCTACAAACTTAGGTTTTTAACTTTCGTCAGAAATTGTCAGTTTGTTAGGTATACTCCACTAAAGACAGGGGGTATGAAAATTCTAAAAAAAACACATATATATTCTATATACATTAAAAACTACATAGCTTTACCTTTAATTTTAATTTTTGGAACGAAGTTCCTTATCGCACGATGCGGCGCAGGGGGCTAGCCGGTGAAAACCGTAACGTAACGCGATTTAACGCTTCCCCCTCCTCCACACCACAAAAGAGAGAAAGAGAGTGAGAGAGAGCGACAAAGGTGGAGAAGTGGGGTAAACTGAGAGAGGGAGAGAGCGTGCGCTAAATCTACAACGACGGGTATTCATAGAGATGAAAGAGTTACAAGTAAATAAAAACAATTCGCGCCACAAATATAAAAAGAAGGCAAAAAGTGACTCACAAAAACATCTGAATGAAAAATTGTTTGCTTATCGTTTTTTTTTTTTGCATTCTAAGGCATTTTTATGCAAGTAAATTTTGGACAAGTGTTTCGATATTACGATTTCGAACGATATCGATAACAGGTTGCATAAAAGAGATGCAAACTAATGTAACAAATCAATTTGAAACTATATTAAATAATATAAATTTAGTCTATAATTTGTTATCATTGTTACACCCGATGATGATCCAAAAAAATTCAGATTTCATCATAATCGTAGACAAGCAACGACAACTTCTTCGTTAGTGGCAGAATTCAGGAGGCTGTCGTTGAATACACTGAAAACTAGAGAGCAAGTTATCATGGATCTCATGAGCAATAAAAAAGGTGTATCGTTGTTTACTTTCAATGTACAAAGTTTAAAAAATCATTACGGCGATTTAAATCTGAAGAGCTACGTTTTATTGCTGTCCGAAACGTGGTTGGCTAATGATGAGGAATGTCATATACCACAATTTAAGTGCATCGTCCAGTTCAAACGTGATACTGTTCGTGCAGGGGGTGTAGCAATATACCAAAATTTGCATGATGAAACAAATCGTGTAACGCCGGACATGGATGTGATGCCCAAATAACATTCAGGACTTCTTTTGTCGACGTACAACTGTTGCGGACCTATGTACAGCTCGGTGTGTAATGGAAAATGGTATCAGTGTGGTCTTGGCAGTAATCTACGTTTCACCGAATCAGAAAATTTTGGATATTCAAGAGTTCATTCACACAGCACAGTTAGAATATACTACAGAAGGTTCTCGGCTTCTTCAGAGATATAATACAAATTTGCACGAACTTCCCCTAATTTTAGCAGGAGATTTTAACATTAACTTTCGTGATAACAAAAAATCAGAGCCATTAACAAATTTTCTTCTTGAAGAATTTAATTTAAAAATGCGATGCGACAATACCAACAACTAAATTTCATACCACTATTGATGCTGTTTTTTCGAGATACTTGGACAAAATTGTATCTCTAACCGTTGTATCTTACTTTAGTTACCATAAGCCTATTGTTACTGTGATTAAATAAATTAATTAAATTAATACACTCAGAATGAATGAGTAAAATCAGTT
>VNJV01014474.1:0-14362 GCA_008042635.1 Drosophila nikananu | reverse complement strand
CGCACTTATGTGGCCAAGGAGGCACTTCCAGCGAACTGACTCACGCGGCCCGTTGCGGGGCACCAGACTCGACTTTGTCCTGCCGCCGCATATCCACTTTATCACTGTCCCCCGAAACGGCGGCCCGATAACAATAATCGTAGTGATTCGCACTGGCAAGGGGGGCTAACAAGTTGTGATTTCGCTGATTCGACAATATTTTTTCGGTTGGTTCTTTTTTGTTTGATGGAGGTGGAGGTGTCATGCGGCATTGCAATCTCCATGGCCCACTCATGGTCTGATAAGGGCGCGTGGAATCGATTTCGGGAGTGAGTCACCAGCTTATCGCTGGCCCCTTCTAGGAAGCTGTAATCAGAACAAATAATTTGGGACTTTTATGGCGATTACCGGAAAAAAATTATAGAATTATAATAGGAATTCTAATACAAATAAAATGCAGAAAATTCCCAGAAATCGTATGAGCGTAAATTAATTGGAATTGTTTTGTAAATTCAATAGAACTATTTTAGTTTGAACAAATAAGTGCTTTTTTGTAAAACGGCATTAAAGCGAAACATAGATTGTAGAAAATTAAAGAGAATTATTAAAATTCCTTAATTGTTGTTTTAGTAAACTATAATTATTTTACTATCACGCAATAATTAAAAAAAAAAATTTTATAGCCCTATTTTTCAGCAGCAATACGAAAATATTTACTAGGCGCTTCTACAGAACAGCAGAAAAAAGTTTAGTTTATAAATTAAAAATGTTATAAAGGCATTTATTTGGAAAATTGGAGTAATACTGGAGCTAGTTTTTAAATATTGAAATTATAATAATGGAAACTATGTTTGTATGATCTTTGTTAACTTGTTAAATTATATATAATTATAAATAAATAGTTCTTGAAAATAAATTGAACTAAGGCAATTATAGCCACAACAGTTTTAACAATGAAAGGTATTTAAACAAATGTCAAAGTAACTCTTAAATTGTTAAATAATCTTTTGAAAATAGTTCGAAAACCACAAAAATGCTTCATCTTTGTCCTAATCTTTTTATTTACGTTTTTTTTTTTTTCAATACATAATTCTTCTTCAATTTTTTTTCTTGCTTTAGTTATGATTTTATATACCCATTTTTCACCCGCTCCTGACAATTCTTTCGCCCCATTTATGGCTCTCCATCCACGAAATGATTGTGTGTACCAGGAGGTTCACATTTACTCGGATAAAGCCATTCATTAGAAGCGGGTCTCCGCACTCTTTGGTGATTCTTGTTGCTGGGCTTTGCCACATGTGGCAAGGTAAACAAAGCCAGGCTGATAAAGCTAAATAATTGGCGTAAGGACCAAGTCAGCTGACTGAAGGACTCCTGTTGCTGCTGAAAGCTCTCTTTGCGTCAAAAAAAAGCCAAAATAAGCACTGGCAGAAAGCTTTTCATTCCACCAGCTTTTAGCCGCTAAACTTATTTTGATTTTTATTGTTGCGTTATTCGATTTGGGCTGCCCCAAGCAATTGGCTCTAGTTATGGTCAGTTCCAGTTCTCGGTTTAGCTGGTCACGCAACCGACTCCTACTGGAATCAGCGAAGATTACACCTAATCAAATTATGGGTTGGATTAAGCAAATAAATGGGTAATTGCACAGGGAGAAAAGAAAGAGAAGCTTATCCATTTAGATTTTGTTGAACTCCAGTTAAAGCGGACAATAAACAAAACAAAATCATATAAAATAATATAAAAATTAGAACCCTTTTATTATTAAATTAACATAATTTGCCCAGTTTGATCAACACAAAAAAATTATCTATGAATTTTAGTACACAATTTTTAGTTAGATATGAATCATTTAATGAAGTTTTTAATTTAGATTTTGTTTAAATCCTGCCAAAGCGGATAGTAAAAAATTAGAAATCATATAAAATAATATTAAAAAAATAATATAATTAAGGTTCCCACATTAGTTAAATCTAGCAAGAAATTAAGCTAATTTCGGCAAGATGAAGTTTAATTGCCTTGCAGTAAGTATGTATTTATAATTTTGTAAATTTAAGGTTTGGCACTTATAAGTTGAACAGAATATACATATGTATACATTTTATTATATAAACCGAAAGTCTAGAAAAATACAAAATGGCCATGTCTTAAGTTATATAAAAATATGTGGAAAACTGTGGTTTTTTTTATTCAGATAGCTTTAAATACCGAGGGACTAGTTTACGTAGAAACGGACGAACAAACGGACAGACGGCTATGGCTAGATCGACTAGGCTGTGATGCTGATCAAGAATATATGTATCTACTTTATAGGGTTGGAAATGTCACCTTTTCTGCGTTGCCAGTTTCTGACTACAATTATAATACCCTGCAAGGGTATAAAAATTATCTATAAAGACTTTAAGTAAACAATTGTCTGTTCAATTTATAAATTCGTTGGAAAAGAAGAAACTGTTTTCTGAAAATTCACATTAAAATACTTTTAGAACTTTTGAGTATTTGAAGATGTCTATCGACAATATTTCTATGCTCTTAGCTCAACATAAGACAGAAATGATTATCTCGCTAAGTGTACGCTTTGCTGAGCAGCAGTCTACAGATTTGTTTATATTTATGATATGCTAAATAAATAACCTTGGCCGGGGGGTAATATAAACTCTCGTGACTTTTGGCGCTTATGTTGCCATGCGCTCTCCGCTGGTAGAGCTTTTCAATCGGATCACGATCTATATAGTAGGTATTATGCTCGCTCTGTGGGTGGAGAGCTCTCTCGACAGCTCTCTGGGAGCGATCGCGTGCTCTGGTACTGGCACGTTTTTCCGCTATGTGTGCGAATGCTTCTCTAATTCATTTAAATCAATTTAAGTAAGTTGTCGCTTTTTTTGTGCAACACAACCACGACTATTTCTGGCATTGTCAGGCCGTCACATTGTAGCACATTGTTAGATTTTAAATGGTTTTGATTAAACCCAGCTCATTGCAATCAGCAGAAACTGAAAAAGTATTAATAATAGCAAAAGTTCGCCATTCGGAATATGCTTCAGGGGCCTTCACTTTGCCCATCTGTTGTTTTCCGAATTTTCCACTGTTTACCTTGGCCATGGTAAATATACACGAATAAAAAATTGAGTATATTATTCATTGAAATTTGAATATTTTTAAAGACACAAATTAATTCAAGATGATAAATAGTAAATCTCAAAAGGCAGTTTTGTGATTAAATCACGTTTATTACTTATGAATTAATGTAAATTAAACATGCTTTCTAATTTCAAATCACATTTTTCCGCTTTTCTTTCTAATTTCCAATCATGTGATTTTTGCCAGTGCTAGGAATATGTTTATTTCATTTTTATAACCAAGAATTTGGGTCAGTGAGTAAATGCTTTTCCCAAAAGTGAAAGTTCCAATGAATTAAAAATTCATTTCTGGCAATCTGCTAACTTAAGTTTCCGCGCTTTCCCGCCACAAACTCGGGTGAGGAAATGTTAATGGAATATCAAATGTCCAGGAGCTGAATCGGAACAACGTGCCGGCTCGGCGGTTCAACTCGCACATGATAATCATGAGCATTTCGCGCCGCGCAACAATTGCCTCATGAATTTTTCAAAGACGAATCAAATCAAAGCGAGACCCACTTCCACGAGCCCCGTTCCATTGGGGTCCTTCTTCTGCCCTCCCAGTGAAGAAGTCATAATTTTCCGGCTGCTCGCGTGACTTTTCCATGCCATTTCGTGACTTGATTACAGTGCACGGTTAACATGCGTCCTTGTTTGTATTTTCCCCCAGCCAGGATAATTGGGGGAAGGGCGGGTGTTGTATATTTCCCCGAGCCATCAAAGTCGCAGTGCCATTCCTTGGGTCTCTGCACGTGACAGAAAACTATTGTCTGTGATTTTTCAAATTCTAACAAAAATTAGGAACCTTTGACACTTATAAGGGAAATATTCAAACATGGGTGCGATGTTGAGGATATTTAAAGAGCGGAGTTTTCTTTAACAACTCTTCCAGTGGCTCTAAATAATCAAAATAGTTAATGAATATTCACAAAAATCTATAAATTGTTTTAGTGTGCTTTGAATGTTTTATATAATAAACTGTTGTCTTACTTAAGAGTTTAGAGTAATTGTTGAAAGAAAAAGTTAAACATAATTTGAACTCTGCGGGATGAGAAGCGTTCTCAGACGTATGTATAATATGTTTTTACTGCACCAAAAAAATGATAGATTTAAGAAAAACCCTGGACGCATTAGTAAACAAATTTGTGTGAAAGAAAATCGTATATTTAAAAATCGATAAGCTTGTGAAGAATCTACCTCAAAGCGAAACCTTACAATATCCAATCAGAAATGACGGCTTATAATGGCCTAATTTGATCCCATAAATTTTCCAATTTCATCATTAATAGTAAATAATCGCCAGACTGGTGATATTCATATCGCATCTACACATGTACACCTATAAAAACAGAAATAATCCCTCAAATCGGTTGCCAGCTTAACCCACCCAACCAAAAACATTGCATACCTTGCGGCAACCGCCAAAAGCATTCATCTGAAATTCAGTGAGCCCCAAAAAGCTGCCTCGAGAATTCCCACCAAATTTGCTAAGCACCTGTAAATAATAATTACAATACAACCACATAAACAAAAGGAAAAATGACGAAAAAAAATCCCGCTGTCGGGCAAAGGTCAACGGAAGTCAACGCAACCGAGCTCAGTAAATTTGAAGCACGTGTAAGTTTTTAATTACAATTAATGGCTGTGGGGTGTGGGCGGAAAATGTTAGAGGCTCCGAGGTTAACAGGGGCTTCCACCGTGTATGTGCATTGTGTTTTTAGCGGTCTTTGAAGTTGCCATAGACACAAACACACAAGCACAGCAGGGCCTGGAGGGGCGAACAAACACGTGTATATTTTCATCTACAGATCCACTGCTATATATATTCGGGGACAGCTGTGCGCGGGCTTTGGTTTTGTCACATGACAGCTATCGTCCGTGTGCGTGTGTGCGAGGTGTGTGCAGGTGTTAATATTGTCATGTTTGAGCGTTTAAGTATTTTTAATATCACAACATTCTGTATACTTTATGGGTAGGCTTTTGGGAGGCTTAATTTCCTAATTCTGATTTTAGAAAAAATATATACCATCAGTTATCCGATCAATAGCTATGTGACTCGTTTTTAGTATATTTGGTTACATTTATTTAAATTTTGAAAGTATTTATTCGAAAATTTGCTATATTTTAAAGCTTTAAGCATTCAGTTCATTTAAAATAATTACTGGATAAATGCACCCTTCACCTTTTTAACTATTTCGCTTTAATAAAAAAAATCCCACGCTCTAAAAGCTCCGTATAAAAATAATTCCGTATAGCATTTGATTACCAATTTTTATGCAAGCAAAATACGTTATAAAACCCCTCTTGTTTGTATTTTTTTCTGTATATTTTTCTGTATTTACTCTTACGGCTAAGCTTGAAAAAATCGCTATTTACAAGTTTACATTTGATGTGCTTTTAAGGCCACCTCAGGGCCAGCTTAGGGGCTAAATCTATGGCTAAGTATTGCTGCATTGCTAAGGCTAAATGGGGAGTGCTACCATAGATACTCGGCGCTGGTACTTCAATAGAGGAGTCTTTTCTCGTAGATGCTGTCCCACAGCCGCAGCTTCTCGGCCTCTGGCAAATCCATCACTTGCACATCGTGCGATATATTTAGGCACTTGAACACCGCATCCTCCCGCGAGATGGGCAGCCACGCCCCCTGATGAGCCTCCTTCTCGTCGTGGGTGACCAACGGAATATTGGGATCCCCGCAGATGGCGAACTGGACGACCATTGAGACCAGACGCCGTATCGTCTTGAACTCGGCCGTGCGGCGCTTGAGCTTCTTGGCCGCGGCGTTGTAGAACAGGTAGGAGAGGTCGTCGGCGTGACAGGTGCCACGCACCTTGCGGCCGCAGGTGATGATCCGCATGATGTTGAAGTGCTTCGAGTCGAAGTCGAAGCGATACAGAAAAGTCGGAGCCTGAGGAGCGTGGTGGACACGCGATAGCAGGGTCCTGTGAATGCCGTGCCAAAAGAATTTGTACGAGAAGAGCTGAAAGGGAGAATAAAACCACGTTAAGAAAAGTTCAATTTAAATTGCTGACATTTCTAAAAGGATTATTCAAATTAGTTATTAATTAACTTGTTAAGTGCTTTTGTAGGCAACAAATGCTGTAAGCAGCTTAAGGTCAGTGTAAGCATTTAAGATAAAAGCATATTATTTAATTATCACCACCAGGTTATATTTAGAAAATCCGATTATAAGATAAGTAATTTTAATGCACGTTAAAAGGAAATACAAAGACTTTTAGGAAAATATTAAACACTTACATATATACGCACACTTGGATCAATATTTCATTCAAAGTATATAAAAATAAAATATATATTTTTACACTCACATCACTGTACTCCAAGATGGTCTTCCTGCTGGGCATTCTATCGCCAAAATATGCCTCCCGCACCCGTCTGCCAAAGGCCTTCCTCTGCTCCTCATCCGGATGGGCATCCGCTGGAGCCAAGTTCTCGCACTCACCCAGTTGGCAGAGCAGCTCCGGCCACTTGTTCACCTCGGGGAACATCAGGAGGCCCTCGAAGGAGTTGCCACCAATGACCATGGGAATGCTGTTGCCCCAGCAATTGCGCATCATCTCGAGCGGCGACTTCGGGATGACGCAGTGCGGCGTTTGGTAGGGCTCGATGGTTGGCCCGAAGCAGAACATGGTCAGGCGCTGGTGGCGTTCCTCCATGGTGATGAGGTCGTCGGCCACTTTTAGCATGGTGCTGGCCTTGCACTTCTTGAGATGTGCGAATATCTCACGGTCGCTCTGGTCACCCGCGTAGCCAGTGGCCTGGGCCAGGCGATAGGGCCAGTTAATGTGAGTGGGGGTCTGGGCCCAGGGCGCCAGAGCCGAGCCGGACATGATCACCGTTTTGTGGAAGAGTCCCTTGGCCTGATCCGTCAGCATCATGTAGTGCGTGGAGGCGCCGCCGGCACTCTCTCCGAAGATGGTGATATTCTCCGGATCGCCGCCAAAGAAGTGGCAATTTTTCTTCACCCAGCGCAAGGCCATCACCTGATCCTTCAAGCCTGCATTTCCCGGAACATCCAGCTCTTCATCCTCGAGGCTGAGAAAGCCCAGGGCTCCGAGACGGTAAGATATGACCACCAGCACCACGTGCTCCATCATGATGTAGTCGGGACTATACAGATCCCGCGAGGCTTCTCCCATTTGAAATCCCCCGCCATAAATCCAAACCAGAACCGGTAAAGGTCTGTGGGGATGTAACTAGATAAGAAAAAATATATTCAAAATGCCTTTTTAGTGATTTAAAAAATTCAAATGGTTAAGTAATTAAGTATTTTGCATTTCGTAACAGTATAAAATAAACTTCAGAAGCAATTTCCGACTCACAGTTAAATTAATGGTAACGATTTTTTTATCTAGAACTTTAAGTGTGAGTAATTAAAAATTTGACTTTACGAGTCAGAAAAACACTACAAGTTCATATGAACACCTGTCTATGAGTCAGCCAATTGGTAAATTGGCGTGAAAAAGTTATAGGGCTTCCTGATCCCATCGATCAATTTAAATAATTGAGCATTATTTAAAAAAGTAATTTGCTGCTTGTTTTAACTTAAAAGAATATGATTGAGAAATATAATTTCCTATATTACTTTGAGAGATTAAGTTAATTGAGTGATTAATATATAGTCGACTCACCTCCCTGGTATACACGTTGAGGTACAGGCAGTCCTCGCTGCCCTGCACCTGCTTGAGCACGATGTTCACCTGGCAGGGCTTGGAGCGGACCCGGGTGCAGCGCCTCACCTCGGTCCAGTGGTCGGGCTCCACGGGCGCCCTGAAGCGGAGGTCCCCCACCGGGGGCTTGGCAAAGGGGATGCCCTCGAAGCTGTAGTAGTTGTTGCCATAAATCGACTGCCATTTCACCCCCTTGATCTTGCCGTAGACCGTGTCGGCGATGACCTTGTCATTGCTGCGCAGGCGCTGCTGATTAGTCTTGAACTTGACGTAGCTGCAACAAGATAGAGATGTGGTCAGTGGCAGGGTCAGAAACACTTCACTTTTACTGGGAGGAGCACCCCTCCGAGTGTTTGGCAGTTTGCTGGCGTTGTTTGTAAACAAACACTCGCCGTTTTACGGCAGCTTTCTAGTATTTTTATTTTTTGCGAATTTTCAATTAGCGCGTAAACAAACCGAGGGTATAAATAGCAAATAGTGAAAATAGAATGCGAGTGCGATGTGGGGAGTCTTGTGATGCCCTGTAGGTAACACTAAACTTATAATATATTTAAGCTAAGAATTAAGCTGTAGATGATGGTTATTATATCTTTTTCTTGGGCTCAGCAATTACCAGATGTTAGTTAAATTTACCTTTAACGCATAGTTTAACCATATAATATAATAATATTCACTATTAAACAAACAATATTTAAAACTACTAGTAATTTAATGCAAAAATTCTTTCCCTTTAAAATTATTTGGATTAAATATTATTTGCTTATTTTATTTTACACTATTTTACATAGTTAAGAAACATTGCAACTATAAATATTAATTTCACTTGTTAAATGCGCAACAATCGCAACCAAATGATCCCAAGCTACCAGACTCCATTTGGAAATTAATGGGTGCACCGTAGACTATCGGAAATACCATATAGCCAAGGAGGCGTGGCCCATTTGGATTTCAAGTGCGTTTCCATGTGGGAACGTGCGCTCCAAACGACGCGTGAGCCGATCCACAACAGACCGCTGCGAAGAAGATCTCATAAATGCCCGGACCCGTAGCCGCATAGTTAAACGGCATGGAATGGAATAAAGAAGACGGAATGCCCGGGCACGCTCGAGTCGAGTATGATGACCACAAATCATGAGAGCAAACGAGTCTACGGGCAGTAAACAGAGGCAACGATCAATTAGCAGCTGCCCAGTGTCTACTTGTGGCGTTTCGGCGGCCTTGAGGGGTTGGGGATTCCAGTAGAAATCTTTGCATTTCGATGCATTGGTGTGATCTGTTAGATATAAAGTGCTAATTACAGGTTTCCACTTTTCCGAGGTCAGGCCCTAAGATCCAGTTTCCGAGCTCTACACTTACACTCTTCTAGAACCAGAACCTGTTTCTCGTTTGTCGTCGATCGAAAGTGAATTAAATAGTCCACATATTGTATTCATTAGCGGCGGGGGGAATAAAATAATAAATAATAGTCTGGCAGAGAAAGAGCTGAATTCATATGGCGAATAGTCAGAGAGGAAATAATGTCTGCATCAAAATTAACAAATTAAGGAAAGCCAAAGTCAATTCTTTCCCCAGTCCATTTCAAACATAATTGCCCGTGCGTCTGTTTGTATTTATATTTTTTAAGAAAATAAACATCGAAATATTTACAGATTAAAATACGTTTGGGCTGTGAAATGGAAATGAAAATGGAAAATTTCGGCAAATCAATCAATATTGCCATGCATCAAAGCGCTGCATGCAGGTCAATGGCATTTTGCTTGAGTGCATTCAATATTCAATATTATTTTCCCAAAAAAAGAGAGAAAGCAGGAACGTATAATATTCCACATTTTTCAATCTATCAAATTCAAGCATTCATGCGAAAGGCGATGCTGAAAAGCAACAGAAAAAGCACTCGTTGTATTTATTTTTCGTTTCACTTTTTTTTCTAAAACAATTTAAGTTATTGACATAATACTGAGGAATTTGTTTACCACAGTTTTTAGCTGACTACCCAAAATGCAAACAAATTAAAGAATTACTCAGCCAAATATGAGAAATAATTAAATTCAACTCGCTTTCAATTGTCAGCTCAATGTTACAGTTTATGTTTGCGACCAGAAACTGAAGCAAATACGCAAACATTTAAATTTGTCGATCAAAATACCAAATAATTTGCATAGATCCAACGAACTTCTTTGCTTCTGGTTTACCTTGCCTGACTTCTTCGCTTGACTTCTTTTCTGCCTCTTTTTTTACCATCGACGTCTGTGCCTTTTGTCAAGTTTTTATTGTTGAAGCCAAAACTTTTTTGCTGAGGCTGCAACTCGCTGTAATTGCCTTGACATTTGCCAAACGTGATTCTCGTTAAATAACCTTTTATTGCTGCCCAAAGAGAGATACCTATTTTTCACTACCCGAGGCGCATTTGATTTTGCACAAAATTCAGCTGATAGGGCCGCCAGTTAAGCCTGGACATATGATTTATATCGGCGACCAGTAAAACAGCTAAATAATCTACGTTCTGACGCACCCGCCTTTTAGTTCGAACCCTTATCAGGCTACTGGCTGATACCCATAATTGATAATTAACACAAACTCAAACTCGGAACTCAAATAGTAGCGACAACAAGAAGTCCCTTGTCTCTTATCAACTCGGTGGCCAGCTCTAACTTTTTGCACCTCGAGAGCCCTGATTCTGATTGAAATCGATGTGTAATGCTGAGACGGTACAAGGTTCAGGTGTGATGTCTGCTGTTTATTTGGAATCCGATTTTAATAGACAAAAATCGGCGAGACTTGGTCTCGGTGACGTTCAGATTTAATGTCAGAGTTGCCAATGCCGCTGATGCGGATGCAAAGCTGGCGGCCTGTTGGAAACGAGACCTTATCGGCAATTTTATGACCCCAGACCCAAGCGGTGAACCGGATTTCGACATTTGCCACAGCAGCCTGTAATCGTCTGATAAGAAGTTGGGCTCGTCGGGCCGGACTTCTCTCTTATCAGACAGAGCGTCTCAACTTGAGACACGTACGGCCATGGCAAGTGGTGTGTGCTCTAGTATATAGATTCAATTGACCTTATTGATTGATGGCTCAACTAGACAGGGGGAGCCGGCTCAATGTATTTTTCTCGACGAGATGCACCATGAAAAGTAGCTACGAAGCGGGTTAACATTTTAGTATAAATAATGGAATATAAAATTTATAATTTAATGCTTATAAAGCAAGTAATTTAATGAACAAAATTTGAGTTTGTTATCAATTTGACGACGTTTTCGCAATGTCATGGCTTTTATAAAATGTTTCGTGCCTTATGTATGCCAGCTGAAGGTGATATATTTAAAAATACTGCAAGTAATTTATTTATATATTTATATTTATGACATTTTTTATCAAAATGTCTTATTTTTTGTGAGTTATTTTACTTTATTTCTACCAACAAAGTAAACTTCACTATTCTCTTATTTTAAACTATAACTGCCTATAGTTTAAAATAAGAGAATAGTGAAGTTTACTTTTTGTTAGTACTAATAATCTTAGTGAAACAGCGATTATATTTCCTCATCCGACGACTAATAGGGACTTACTTTAGCGCTATGCGCATTTGATCTGCCACCGCTATATCGAATGACATCTTGCTGTGGTCTCAGGCCGTTGCACGGAATCAATTCCTTGCCGGATTTATGTGTCTATATGGGCGAAACTAAAAAACACACAAAACACAATCCGCAATCTGTTCAAAATCCCAGGCACCAAACGTAAAAAATCCATAAAATCGCGGCTGGACAATGGGGCGAATGCGTAACGGCGGCACTTGTGTCAGCCGGCTGTTGCTTAATAGCTTTAATTTGTATTTTTCGCTTCTAAGGCGGAACTATTTGATTTGCTTGTTTGGGTCACTCGCGCACAGGAACGTCACATCACTTGTTGCTGCTCCAATTTCGCAGATGCGGTTTAATTGAAAATAAGTCAGTGGAACGCGGTTAAGAATTTCCAGCCTGGGAATCTAAGGCTGGCGTTGCGCTTTACTCAGGGGCCGCTCGGCAACTGAGCGTTTAAAGTAAGCGCCGGCTAAGTTTAGTGCCCGCCGCTGTTCGCCGTTCGACTCGCACTCGCACTCGCACTCACACACCCGTACGCTCGGCGGCGGTGCTGATGATTTTTCCACTCGTTTGCTCATTCCGCACTGGCCACAGGGTCGTATGAGTGATATTCTAGCCACCGTGTGTGCGCTTCGCACTCAAATGCCTTTGGGCATTTTGTCTGCTCGAGCGAGTCCGCCTGCTGGCCGTGCTGGGCGCCGTTGTTTTGTTTAAGCGTTATCGTTTTTGTTGCTGCCGCGTTGCTTATTGTTTATAGCATGCGCTGGTCTCCGGCAATCAGCCTCCCGCGTGTGTTATTAATGTTCGGGCCGCTTTTAGAGGTGCAGATTGCAGGACGTAAAGGGAGTGTTTAAAAAAATTTTTGGAGAGATCAGACTTATTGTAAAGGGCTTGCCATGGTTTTCAAATTTCGTTACTAAAATGATTGTCTACCAAAATAATTTACCCCATAACATTTATTGTTGTTATATCATTAATTTGTCTTTTTTAATTCTATTTCCTAATTGAATTTCCTGCATTACCCGATTGCAGCAATTCCATAAAGTGTCCTTCCCAGAAGGCCTGACCGTGATAAATCTATTTTTTGCAATTAACAAAGTAACTTGCGATACCATCAATGCCTACAACAAGGGCATTATACGAAATCGATATAGGAAGAGTGCTGGCCATCAGAAAAATACGAACTTACTAACTGTGGGAGCTGGCCTCGAGCGGAGAAATATAGTTCTCGTAATTATAGAATATTATATAGATAGTTGGCTTACTGCGCCACGCAAGCTGCCGTGCGCTTACTTTAGTTTAATAACCCAACCGATGACTTTTTCATTATATTCCACAATTTTGTTCATAACTTAATTGGTCAATTAAAGTGAATGAGAGAGTTGTTCCCGCTTTGAGCTGGCTAATTTATTGAGAACGCCCCAGCTCTTTCATCACCAGATCTGAATTAATTTTCAATTAGATATGCTTTTGCCGAAGGGAAAGGACACTGCAGTGACAGACATTAAAGTTAAATGATTGACCAAAGCGCCCTAGGATAGATTCTGTGCCGGGCTCACCTTTACCTTAGCCCAGTGAGGGCCATAAATTGTGCAATAAGCAAGGCACTGCACTCGGCCCATAAATAACTAGACAGCAATGAAGCACTTCTGATCAAGTGCATGGACTCAAGTACTGGGCTCGGTTCTGTTCCGATAAGCACACAAAAATATATAAAATTATATCAACTTATTATCACTGAGGTCTCGTGTACAATTTTGTTATCTGTTTTTCAATTTGAATTTGTAACAATTCTAATTCAAGTTCTTATTTAAAGTTAATTAAGGAAAGTTAATGGTTTATTAACTCTAACAATACACAAATTAATAATTAAATACATTTAAATTTTACCCTGTTTATCAACAAATGCAATTGTACAGGGCTTTAAATATCTGATTCGCATATTATTAAAGAACAAGACAATTACGGATTCAGGGCCTAAACTGTATTAAATTTGGATGTACATTGAATGGGATCTGTGAACTGCCTGTTGACTTCACTCTGGTCGCTTTTCCGCGTTCTTCTTGGTGAACTCTTCGGCGGTCTTCATGAACTTCTTGTGCTCCTTGACAAACTCCTCGGCCAGGTCGGAGCGCAGTGGATGCTCCGGCTCCGGGTTGTGGATGATGGCCACCAGTGCCTGCAGGACGTCCTCCGTCCGCGTGGTGGGCTTCCAGTTGTCAGAATTGATGATCGACAGGCACACCTCTCCCTTCTCGTCCACGTTGGGGTGGTAGATTTTCGTTTTGAATAAAATCTTCGGCGGCAAGAAGGGGTACTGGGACGGGAAGGTGATCTCGATGCGGAAGGCGCCCTTGTTGTAGGGCGCCTTCTCCGGAACGAGCAGTCCCGTCCACAGCAGCAGGGTCTCATCGCTGCTCTCTAGGTTCCGCAGCGTACTCATCTTGGCCTCATTCAAGTCCGAGAGCTCCCGGGTCAGGCGACGAGTGGCAGCCATTCTATCAGCCTTCTTGTTCCTCGCGTGTCTAAAGAAAACTTTTTTTAATTTATTTTGTCTAAAAAGCAGTGTTGCTATTGCTTCTATTGGAAACTGACAGCCTTGTTCAAAAGGGTTCGGCGAACCCCTTTAAACTGAATTATATTTAGTACGTCACAGAGAACGACAACAAAGCCGACGACAGATATATTTTATACAAAGCCTAATATACTGCAAATGTGAGGCATTCTTTTGGGCGGCTAAGAAATGCTAGCTTGTGACTGGACATACTTTATAAACATTGTGCTGGAAATCATATACATATGTATATATTAAATAGGCCTGTATTATTAAATTCCCTGTCTTCCTCAGACAACCATTACAGCCTCATCAACAGCCATTAAAACAACGCACAAATGTGACAACAAAACAGCACATTCAATTCTTAAAGCACGCTACTCGTACGAATCTCTGCAACTATGCTCATCCATCGCCATGAAATCAAATCATCAACAA